>PVJD01006807.1:0-92989 GCA_004026545.1 Mormoops blainvillei
AAAAAAAAATAACTTTCAAGACATTTTGAATACTACTTAGCAAGTATTTCTACTTAAATTACTTCTATCCTGAGTCTGAATGACTAATGCTATCCAATAATAAGTACTATAAAAACCTAGAAATGGTACTCACTTTGGCAGCACATATACTAAAATTGGAATGATACAGAGATTAGCATGGCCCCTGTGCAAGGATGACATGCAAATTTGTGAAGCACTCCATATTTTTAAGCTTCTGCATGGCTAAAGAAAACATCAGCAAAATGAAAAGGGAACCGACCGTATGGGAAAACATATTTGCAAATGAAACTTTGGACAAGGGTTTGATGTCCAAAATATGTAAAGAACTCACAACTCCACACCAGGAAGACAAGCAATCCAATTTTAAAAAGGGCAAAGGCACCCTGGCTGGTGTGGCTCAGGGGATTAAGTGCTGGCCTACAAACCAAAGGGTTGCAGGTTCAATTCCCAGTCAGGGCACATGCCTGGGTTGTGGGCCATGCCCTCTGGTAGGGGTCGCACAATTGGCAACCACACACTGATGTTTCCCTCTCTTTCTCCCTCCCTTCCTGTCTCTAAAAATAAGTAAATAAAATATATGTTTTTAAATGGGCAAAGGATCTGAACTGACACTTCTCCAAGGAGGACATACAGAGGGCCCAGAGACCTATGAAAAGATGCTCAGCATCACTAGCCATCAGAGAGCTGCAAATTAAAACCACAGTGAAATACCACTTCACACCAGCCAGAATGGCCATCATACATAAATCAACAAACAGCAAGTGCTGATGAGAATGTGGAGAAAAGGGAACCCTAGTGCAATGTTGGTGGGAATGTAACTGGTACAGCCACTGTGGAGAACAGTTTGGAATTTCTTTAAAAAACTAAAGATGCAACTGCCTTTTGACCCAGCAATCCCACTGTTGGGATTAAACCCTAAGAATCCTGAAACACCAATTCAAAAGAATGTATGCACCCCAATGTTCATAGCAGCATTATTCACAATAGCCAAGTACTGGAAGCAGCCTAAGTGCCCATCAGTAAATGAGTGGATCAAAATACTGGTACATTTACACAATGGATTACTATGCAGCAGAAAGAAAGAAGGAGCTCCTACCCTTCACAACAGCATGGATGGAACTGGAGAGCATTATGCCAAGTGAAATAAGCCAGGTGGTGAAAGACAAATGCCATATGGTTTCACCTATAAGTGGAACCTAATTAATAAAACAAACAAGTGGGCAAAATAGAACTAGAGACATTGAAATAAGGAACAAACTGACAGTGACCAGAGGGGCAGGGGGTGCCAATAATGGATGTATAAAAGGGAAGGGTCAAGTCAAGGAACATGTATAAAGGACCCATGGACCAGCACAAGGTTGGCAGTGGAGGATGAAAGTGGAAGGTGAGGGGTGGGTAGGGCCAGGGAGAAAAATGGGGGGAAATGGGGACAACTGTAACTGAACAACAATTTTTAAAAACCTAGAAATTAATGATAAACCAAGTAAGTTAAAACATTAAGTTCATTTGATATAATACATGTAATTTTGGACATAAAGATAAGGGCATAAAAATTTTATCAGCACAATATAAATTTGTCCCCCTTCTTTATATGTGTTGAACAAATATTTTTAAATATTAACTTAGAGAGTGGTCACATCATTAGCCTGCTGTAGCCTCCACATGTATCAGTCCACCCTGGGTCCTGGCTCATTGTGTTCCTCTCTTAAAGTCAAAAAAAATTGAAAGAAAAATACGGAAGTCAGATGCATAAAGGTAAAAAGTATCAACCATTGTTTTAAACTGATAAAGCTATTTGGAGAACATAACTAAATTCTCGACCAAGCGGCCTTTCTCAGATCTAAACCTGGAGTTAATCCTATGCATCCAGACACCAGCAGAAATGGACCAACACAAGCCTTGCCAAAAACCAAAAAACCACTTGACACTCAGTTTACCTCTTAGCCAGAGGAGAGCAGATGCTTCTTTCAATGGACAATACAAAGAGAGAGAGTTGAGACAAGTGTATGCCCAAACTCCTTAGTTAGGATTTGGTTCTATTACCTCGGGAGGCAATGAGTGAGATCAGACAGTAGCCAGGATTATTAGTCTTCAAAATTATCCCAGCTGGATATAGATAAAGGGGGGGATATTCTTTTTCAACCTAACACTCATTGGGGTCTCTTCCTTCTTTCTTCCTTCCTTCTTCTGCCTTCCTTTCTTTTCTTGACCTTTAAGCAAGTGGTCTCAACTTTAGCCCACTGCCAATACTGGGAGAATGGTAAAAATACTGAGCCTGGGTCTCACCCTCCAAAGATTCTGATTTAGTAAGTCTGTGATGTAGCGTGGGTATTGGGTTGTTTGTTTTTTTTTAAGGCTTCCCAGGATATTCTAATGAGCAGCCTCTCCATTCATCCCATGCCCAAACAGAAGAGAAAGGAGAAGGTCAAAGTCTGTCCCATCTTCCTGAGGTCAACCTCCCAGTGCCTACCAGTGCTTCTTTGTGGGTTCTTCTGGGACCACCGGGGGGTAGTTTAGCATTTTGCTCTCCAAGAGTTCTGAAATACATTGCTGCAGTTCATTAATCCAATAAATTGCAAAGTTGAAAAATTTACTTTCTATCCTGTTTCCCATCCCCAACTTTCCCAGCCATGAAATCTAATACAGCTCACCAGAGGTTCTGCAGTGCTATTAAATAACAACAGGCAAATACTGTGCCCCATTAATAACGGTGGTAAGTGCCCCCATATTTGAGTATAAGTCACCTCGAGTTATGAATTTTCCAGGGGGAAATAAATGTTTAAAAACTAATCACTTGCCAGTTAAAGTCCAAAATTAAATTCTCTTATCCTTCTAAACTCAAAATCCAAGGAATTTTAAATCTATACAATTATTATATGACAATCCCTCTGACGTTTTGATTTTGCTTAATCTCAGGTTGGAAGATTCGTGATAGCTGGGTGGACTTTGGGTTTTTCAGCAGCTATTGCCTGGGTGTCCATACACAGTATGAGTTTAATCCTCTCAGGCCCTCCTGAGTTTAATTATATGTTAAATCTTGCATATGTCTCACTTTTAAAGGATCAAAAGAGTTAATAGAACATATAAAATTTTCATAGGCCTAGTCCCGTGCTGACAAAATATAGACCCTAACGCTGTTAATGCCTGCAGACCTGAGTATTTGGTGTTCCTGTAGAGCAGAGGACAGACCCCGTGCCCTAAAGGGAAAACAGCAGCTGACAGAGACCTCGGGTTCAGCTTGCGGGGACACCAGACGGCCTCTGACATTGTGAGGAGGCCCTTCAGCTCAGTGGGGAGAGAAATAGGCTCCTAGTGGGAGGTTAATTTTGATACCACGCACTTGCTCTTCCTGGGGGGGAATCCAACCTTGCACTGTCTATCTCTTGAAGAATGGTGCTCAAGACATTCTTGCAAGGAATAATTCTATTACCGCAAAGTTGAGAGATTGGCAATGATGACAGCATCGGTCAATGGATCTTATTTGTGGTGTCTTTCTTTGCTTATTTGCATACCTAAAAACCTCTAAAATGTTCAGTTTTTCCTTTGAATAGTATGTTTGAGGATTCGCGGGCAGGTAAAGGTAACCTGCAAGGGAGACATCCAAGGTAGCTATTACCAACCGAGGCTGAAGGGGCAAGGCGAAGGAGCTATGGGGCAGGGAAATACAGCCACTGTCAGGCTGTAGCTTGTCAGGCAGGGAGCCAGTGAGCAAATGCCTCAGCCTCTCTCCAGCCGTGCTCTCTGATCCCTGCGGGACCTTCCATTGGCCATACTCAACCAGATCTAGATGGTAAAGAAGCCTGAGAGAGATCCGCCTTCAGAAGCACAGAGCAGGTCCTGGAAGAATGGGCAACAGATCTGGAGGAGTAAGTGGAGGAGATCTAGCACACTTTAACGTCCCATTTCCATCTGTTGTTCCCCTCTTCCTTTCAGGAAGGCTCATTTGAGTTTCTAACTGTTCACACCGCTTCTTAAGGACATCCCTTTCTATTCTAACACAGGTAGCGCAAAGCTGTTCCTAGACTCTGCCTATCTTCTGTTCTTTTACTTTCCCTTCTGGTCCAGATGTATGATTTTGGAAAACACTCCTTCAGATTTAGGCTTGCACATTCTCCTATAATAAAAAATATGAAACCAAAATAATGTGAGCCTACCACAATCCTCACTGTTCAAACCTACCCACCATAAAAACTTCATCAAGTTGCATAGTCCCACTCAGCAAGGATATATTTTCCCTCCAGGTCATCCCAGGCCTAAACTTCATCTATTATTATCTACCTGCTCCCATTTAAGATTCCCCTTTGTTTTGTTTTTTTCTGTGCTTTCTATTAGTGTACTAATTCCATACATTTCTTGTGTACATTCCCTCAAGGCACAAGCTATGTCTGTGTCATATTGGAGCTTTCCAAATCATTTCTCTTTCAATAATATTCTGTTGACTTTCCCATAACCCTTGGTAGAGCTGTTGTTCCAACGTGTGAGGATGTCTATCCACTGTTCTCACTGTGGAGTCTCCATTCATAGCTTGAAAAGGGTGTTTTTCAATTATTTCATTTCATTTCATTTTTTTCCCCTAAAACATTACCTCTCTTGACTTCATTGGATACAAGTCATTACCTGATTTAGTAACATACAAAATATTTCCCTCTTTTCTAAGACCTGTTTAAAAGCAATTACACCTAAGCATATCTCATTTGCCCTTGCATATCTGCCTCTTCTAGTTTTCAAATATCTTAATTTTTATTTTATACATCTAGTTTGGCCTCTACATTGCAACACATCTCCTGAAGAAATCTCTTTATCACAGCTTAACCATACTTTCTTCCATTATTTTATTTAATTTTCCCTTGCTCCTGTTCTGATAGTAAAGCTGATATATATTTCTTCAACTATGCTTATTTATCCTTGATTTTCTGAGTTACTTTGATTTCTAGCAGAGGCCCTGGGAGCCCCATGCCACGTTCCCTATGCCACTAACTCTGTTTCATTTCAGCACAGCTGAGGTGGACAGTTCTGGCATGTTCCCTGTGTGCTTTCTCAAGCACTTGCCAATGTTTCTGTGCTTCAGGACTCTCTCCAAAATCTCAGAAAGCTGTTCAATCCTTGTGCAAGTATATTATAGAAAAGTGAGGGGACCGCTCTCCGTCCATAGGGAATAGGAAGTGGTGGATCAATAGCACAGTTTCTCATGTTGCAAAGAGACAATCTTAGTATATGCTACCTAATTCCCAGAGGTCACCATTGCCCATAATGGAAACTGGCTCCATAACACACCCTGTATTACCCCCCTTCCCTTTCCCACTTGATCCAGTCCTACCTGGATAGAAACACCCACTTGCCTATATATGAGGGAGGACCACCCCAAAAAAACCAAATTATCTTCTGGAGGGTAGGTCACTTACAGTATAGGCTTCCCCAACTAGGTGAGTGTCCTAGGACCCCATCTGGATCAGTGCACCAGCTGGCATTGTTGTGAGAGGCTGCGTTTGCCTTCAGTGAATTTTTTTTAAAGATTCTTTCAACACATTTGCCCATTTCTTGACGGGTGATTTATGAGCGCACTGCCCACACGACAGAGCGTCCAGCAGTTTTTGACCAAAAC
Organism: Mormoops blainvillei; assembly: GCA_004026545.1. Taxonomy (NCBI): domain Eukaryota; kingdom Metazoa; phylum Chordata; class Mammalia; order Chiroptera; family Mormoopidae; genus Mormoops; species Mormoops blainvillei. The sequence goes on from PVJD01006807.1 coordinate 5,624, forward strand.
TAACATGACTCCTGTACCCCATCGGTCCCTGTTCACCTGGCCTCGTCCCGAGGGACTTTTGTTGTTTCCCTGAATGAAAAAGTCCTCAAAAGGACGTGTTTTGCTGATGTGGAAGAGGTGAAACAAAAAAATGGGAAAGGCACTAAAAGGCGTCAAAATCGACAAGTTCAAAAACTGTTTTGAGCAGTGGAAAAAACATCTCAATAGGTGTATTGCATCAAACGGAAAGTACTTTTAAGGTGGTTGAAGTTTAAATATGTAAGAATAAAGACACAATTTTTTATAAATAAATTCTGGATATTTTTGTGTCCCCCCGCTCATGAAAACCCCCTCTTTCCTGTAGACAGAGGTGCTGTAATCTGAGGTAACCCACTAATATCATTTCCCACGCGGTTCACTTATTAAACCCAGGGCCACATGGCAAAATGCAGGTTACCGCCAAATGCCAATGTGAAAAGCCCACATGGCTCGACCTATTAACAATTAATGACTAGAGCGGCCAGCCCAGGATGTACCAATTATCTTGATCCCCAAATTCTATACCTTATCTTCTTCACAAAGTCTCTGGATCATTGTTGGGGTTTGGTGGTCAATAAATTGTCATCTGTTTTGTCAAATTCAGGACTGATTCAGGGATACACACAGGGATTGAGCATAGAGTGATTAAAATACTATTTTTGTTACTAATAAACCTGTTGGCAGACTGTGGCTTAAGTCCAAGTGAGTTTCCTAATGCTTTACCCTTGAATTAAAAATTTAGCCACTATTCATAGCAGAGTCACTTGCAAAGACAAGGCCATAAGCTCACCTGTGACTATGTAGCAAAGGGAAGACCAGATTCCAGTCAATAAGCCACTTTCCCTCCTCTCAAAGGAGTGGGTGGGAGGTAGAAAGGGCCCAAGAGGATGTTGCATGTAATCTGTCCACATGGAGACAGCAGGGGTGTTCTCTCCTAGGAGCTACATTCCTTGCATATGGATAAGCACGACAACCAGTCCCAACTCCACACCGCTACCTTGAATGTCCTATAAGAAAGAGACCCACCAGAAGGAGAACCTTGCTGACCCAGTTCATCTCTGACTGACCTGTTCACTTCTGCAGAGGGCCTCACCCCAGAACATGTCAAAACCTGCTTGTCAGACTATGTATTACCACCTTTGGCTAAGATGTCCGCCCCCGAGCCAATGATCTGTGGCAGAAAGAAAAGAAAGCAAAGAAAGGGCTGAGGCGTGAGGTACCCAGGACGGGTACCTAGGGCACGGTCTGTGGAAGGGGATTCATCAGACCTGCCAGGATTTCCAAGTGGCCTAACTTCTGTGGGAGGTGTGGCCCTATGCCCCCTCACTCCTGACTCCACTCCTAGCCAGCTCCCCCTGCACCACATCAAGTATCAGCCCCTCCCTGGCACCTCCCACCAGGGCCTTCGGTCATGGGTGCACTCCTCAGGTGAAGCCTTTTCCTAACACTCCTGATGCTTCAGGAGTCTGTTCTTCTACCATCTCTCGACTGTTAGCGCAGAGTAGGGCTAGATCCTCATTGTTCACCAAAGGCCATGACAACCAGCACAGTCACCTTCCTTCCATCCCCTGTGCAGGCCATACTCTACCCCATCCTGTTCAGAATTAGTCAGGGAACCCAAAAATATTTCAGATTTCTGGCACAAGACTGCCTTCATTCAAACTTACATATTATCCTATACATTGTGGTCAAAAATTATTTTGGGCTTCAATTGCATGGCAACAAAATTTTTGAAGATCGAGTTTTAACAACTGGCCCTTCTAAACTGGAAAACCAGTGTCCGGGCTTCTAGGAGACCCAGTAAGACAGGGAACCCAAAAGGTACTCAGGTCACTTACAAATAGTAAGGTTAAAGCCACATTTACACTACAATTCATTTCATCACAGAAGGCTGCCTGCCCCAGTTAGGTTATACCAAAATTGTCTAGTCACAGCCAGGTAATAAACCTGGAAGAATGGACTGCAAGAGGGGCGGGGGAACAGGTGGCAGGGAAGTGTAGGCAAAGCAGCTTATCCCTCAGCGCAATATACAGGTAAAGCATTATAGAGTTATATACCTGAAACCTGTATAATTTTATTAACCAACATCATTCCAATAAATAAAATTTTTTTTAAAAACCCAAAAAACAAAAGCAGCTTGTCTCTAACTGTTGCAAAACAGTGAGGTCAGTCAACATCCAACCAGAATGCAAGAGCAGCTTAACGATCACATCATCGGTTCCCCCCTTTTTTACCCCCACTCATGGCACATTTTGAAACTGTCATGTAGACATTGTCCTTGTGTCCCTAGAATGAGAAGAAAGTCATTGTCTCATTATAGGAAACCAGGCCATGGAGAGAAAACAGGGACGTAAAGCAGTTCCAACACCTGCCCCTCCCCGCGGCTGCGGGAATGCGCCGCAGGCTATGGCCTCCGAAGCAGTAACGACAGCAGCGTCCTCTGCACAGTGATGTTCACAGGGACGAAGGAAGCTCTGGGCCTGAGACTAGCAGTCATGTTAGAGTTTCCATGAGGTCAGGGGAGCGGGGCCAATGGCTGTTTTGTTCCTCGATGTTGACAACTGTGGGTCACCTTGAGCCAACGGCAGCTTGATAACAGGTCCACTGGATCTCAAAGCAGGGCATGTGGATCAGTCTGCAGCCAAGCAGCCTCCCCAGGGCTCTGTGAAACCCATGCAAGGCTCGGAGCCTGGGTCTTCAAAGTGTGGTTATCTCAGGAGCAGCGGCACCATCGCCTGGGATTCTTAGGCAGCACCCAGGCCTAGTGGCTCAGAACACACATCTTAACACATCCCTTGGTGACACGCTTTCACAGCAAAGCCTGAGAGCACTGCTCTGCTTCTTAGGCTAAGGCTGAGAAACACGGGTGAGGGAGGAGGAAGGGCAAAGGCAAAGGCAGCAAGAGAAACGGGCAGAAGAGCCAGACATAAAATCGGGTTGCTTCTCAGAAGGGCTACTGGAATATAAAACTTGCTTTCGATCAGACGCTGTATATCAGAAATCTCCACTTTTGGCCAGTGCGTTTCTGAGCCTTTGTGTGAATTTGATAAACTAGGATTTTTAGGCAGTGATCAAAATATTCTACCACGTTCCCGGAAGCCAAACAGGAGCAAGTGAAAACATGATGACTCTTGAGAAATCAATAAGCAGAACAAACCACAAATCTGATTTCCACCCTAGGGATCCTGCTCGGGCCACCCTCATTTTGCCACCTCAGGCCGCTCTCACACCTCCCCCATCGCCTCGCTGACTCTGAGTGGGTCCCAGCCCTGATCCCTTCATGTATGAGCTGAGGATACATAGATCAATGCCCTCCGGAAAAACAATCAATGAATCATAATCAAAAATGTATGCTCCATTTGGCCCCTCACTATCAAGATTAAATGTAAAGATGTTTCTTTCCTTAGTGAGAAAACTATTTGAAGACACTCTTGCTCATTCTCTTTAAGTACTAAGGGAGGTGAACAATTTTAAAGGAGGTAAACAGCTTGCTTCTTTGATCTCGTCTATCTAAGGCAACTCCTGATACCTTCAAGTGAACATAAACCATGGAAGACTTGGCTAACCACCCAGCTGGAAAGCGTCCCACCAGTCACTAAGCCTGTGCAGTCCTAGGCAGAACCCGGTCTTCAGAGGTAAGTGAGGGGCTGATGAAGAGGACAGGATGCAGTGTCAAGTCTGTGAAGAGGGTCACATAGAGGAAAGGTTGGTCATTCATATTCACACTCCTCCGCGCTGCACCCAACCCAGTCATGTTGGGCGAATAGTAATCATGTCCCAGAAGGAAGAGGGGTCACCTGCACAAGTAAATAGCAAAAAGTATCTGTCCTGCTGATGGAGACAGATGGAGGAACATGGATCTTTGGAAGTCAGATTTATGCATGATTCCTATTTTATTCCTTGTGGGTTTTTAAAAAATTTTTTCATAAGAAATATGTTATTTTTATAATCAGATTTAAAATGAGGACTACTTTAAAATGCACAGGGATTTGATCCAGAGAAGCTAGAAGTAAGCTTGTTCCCCCATCACCTCTTTGCTTTGTAACTTTGGGGAAATCATTAAAACTTTCTAAGCTCCAGTTCCCTCAATTTACAATTAATTTTTTAATAACTATTGCCTTACTAACTATCCAGAGGTTTGGGGAGACTCAAAGAAAATGAACATTTATTAAAATTAACTAAAAATTACTAAGAACAACAACAAAAAAAAAATGACGTGACTTTGAATAACCTGCTCGTGTTCCGGAAACCACTTCCAAAGCTTGGTATCCATTGACTATAGAAGGAAAGAGGAATGGGCAGCGTCAGGAGTGGAAAGAACAAGGTTTTAGAGGCCAGACTGATCTGAACATAGTATCCAGCTCTGGCCATTGACCATCAGTATGGCTTCAGGCAATTACTGTACCTCTCTGAGCCTCAGTATCTTCATCTATAAAATAGGAACAGAGTCTGTATAGGTTGATGGTGAGAATTAGAATAAGTGCATATTATTTGACTAGCCCTTTGGAGGCAGCTATTATTATTTCCTCTTGCTCGTAGGACCAGGAAGTGAGACTCTAACCATATTATTCTTATATCGAAAGAGTATATAACCAAAATTGCCCCTAAATCTCATTGGGTCAACTAAAATTTTCTCTATCGAGCATGGGTTGGTTCAGGGAAGGGCGGAGCTTGCCTATCAGTTCTGCCAGAACAGTTAGCTTTGAAAGCCAAGAACCGAGTGCAGTAGCAGGTGGTATAGCTAAGTCATGAGATCCTGCTTTCTTGGCCCCAGCGACTTAAGAATGGGATGAAACAAAAAGAATACAAGTTGTTCACAGGAATCAGTTGTGTTTAGTTGTTTATGTACGATAGGTGGTAAAACAGACATAAAATGGTAGACACAGTGATTATAGGGATATTAGCACCACAAAGAGACTAAAGTAGAATTACAGACATCAAAATTGGTTTGACCACAGTGATAAAGGCTACAGAAAGAGGCAGAACACAACCCAGTGGAGAGGCCTGTGATAGAGCCTGGTCTCGGTGGTAGAGGCATCCGGGACTGTGCTCCAAGGAAACAAGCAGGAGGCACCCAAGCGAGAGAGCGTATGTGATGAAATAGCTACAATGGACAAAACCTACAGAAACTGTCAAGAAAAAGGAAGATCACCCCCACTGGATTTATGGCTTAAAACCGGCAGAGACCAGCTCCACCCAACGTGGTGACTAATTTCAGCTAACCCCTTGTCTCATTATAAGCTCATTGTAATACGTTAGCATGCTAAACAACACAGCCTGTGCCGTGACTGGAAACAGTGAGCCCATATAAGGACACAAAGTGGCCAGCGGAGCTCCTCTAAGAAATCCCCACCCCTATCCTGGGAAGATCCTGAATATCACCCCCTTCACTGGATATGCTACCCCCCCGCCTATTAAATGAACTTAAATAAAGGGTGAAAATTCTGCTAAAGGGGGATCTACCCTCTCTGTGTCTCACTCCTCACTTGTACTTTAAACTCTATGCTGGCTTGCATTTGAATTCTTTCTTACACAAAGACAAGAACCCACAGTGGGTCATGGACACCTCAGGTTCCCAGGCCCCCAGAAAACCTACATCACAAAGAACGAGTGATGTCATGAAGCTCTGTTCCTCAGCACACAGTTTCTAGAAACTGAGTCACTAGGGGCAGAAGGCAACTACAAGAAGCCACATGCCACTCTGAGGGGGGCAGACTGGAGAATCTCAGGCTTTCCCGGAAAGGATTTAGGGTTCAGGACTCTCTTTGTGTTGCAACTGGAGGGCAGGGTGGTGGGGGGAGCCAAGAAATCTCACACTCCTTATTATGAAGTCCTACCCTCTGAACTGTTTCAGCTGAGCCCGAATCACACTGCAGAGACAGACTTAGCTGATTGTTAACTTTCCTAAAGGATGGAAACAATCTTCCTTTGAAAACCTCTCCTCTCCCCCTCCCCCCACTAGAAGTTCCTTCTATAATTTGAATTACATGTATAAAAGTACATTTCAGCTGCAAAGTGCTGTGCAAATGTAAGGTGGTTTTATTGCTGTTATTATGAGTAATATGGTTCCAGATGCCCCATCCCAGAGTACAAAGGACAAAGCATCCTTAGAGGCACCAAATACTTGGATATCCATCCTAATGAATAAAATGTCATTTACCACCCTGGCTTTTTCCTGATCTTTAGAGACTTCATAATCTTTTCTAGCATTCCTGTAAAGCCAAGAAACTGTACTCTCTTTAAGCTAATTGCCTGGAAAAATCCCCGCCTCTCTCCTATGCAGAATATAAGCGCCTTCCTGTCTAGCCACGGCAGAGTCCTAAGTGGGAGCCACTGAAGGCAAGATAAAGACAAATCCATCTCCATCATCATTTCCATTCTGATTTTCCAGGCTGCAGCCTCTGTGCTCAAACTTCCTGCATTTACGCACGTTGGGTCCCCTCATCTCTGAGCGCAGCTTACGTGTCATGCACAACAATGGTCATCTGATTGCGGGTTCCCTCAAATCCTTCCTACAGCCTCCTTCTGACTGTGCAAGTAAGTTGAATTTTCAACAAAATGGCATGAGTAGCATTTTTCTCTGTTCTTTGAAAAGCCAGACTAATATAAGACTCTAAACACATAGGGTGCTTGTCAGTTGGACCGACCATTTGCTCATTCTCTCACCAAACATATACTGAGCCCTGCTATGCATAAGGCAGCTGGAAATAAAAAGATGGAGAAGACACAAACCCAGCCTGAATTTCCTGCCGCCCTGGACAGAAGGTATGGCCGTCTTGTTTCTCAGGATATGTGTTTGACCTTTTAACTGGTTGTATGTTCCATAAGGCTCAGTGCCAAGAGGAGGGTGGTGAACCTAAAATCAAGGGGTAGACTGAAGATGGTCAAGGCAATTTAAACAGTTTGCAAAACCCTGGTCCATGCAATGAAATTCACATCAAGTCAGGGCAAACAGGTTCAGACAACCAGTTAGCACACACCTGTGAATGGATAACACAAAAGGAGCAAATAGGAGAACCCCAGTTCATGAGCCAATCTTGAGACGAAGGCAACAGGGATTGGCAAGGAGGCCTTGCTCATAGTTGCCCTCTGCCCAAGACAGCCTGCCTGCCCGTCCTGAACCCACCTTACTCGCTCCTACTGGCGCTATGAAACCAGCCTCAGCATCGCTTTCACCAGGAAGCTCAATCCTTATTGCCATCTCCTCCAGATGGAGTTTGGTGACCTTTCTTGCAATATCTGGTGTTTCTTTATACCACTGCATTCCAAATATTGGTATATAATTGTCTATCTTCATACCTCTCTTCTCCACCACACTGTGAGCTACTTCAGGGCATGGATTTTTGTTTTACTTATTACTTAACACAGTGCTTGTTACATTTAACACTCATAGTATTTGTGGGAAGGAAGGGAGGAAGAAAGGAAGGAAGGGAGGGAGGGGAAAGGGAGGGAGAGAGGGAGGATTAAAGAGGACCAGAACATGCCTCAGAAACCTAGGTGATGGCCCCCTAATAAACATGCCTTCACTGACTTACGCTTCACTCACTTGGACAGGGCTTTTGCAAGTGCAAACATGGAGTAAATATCCCTCTCTCCTTTAGGTCAAGAGCAGAAAGTCATCAATGTCAGTTAAGTTTTTTCAGTGTCTCTCTCAGCCAGAAAGACAAGCCATCCACAGTTTGCAGGCTCTCCTCGTCTTTGTGCTCCGGAAGGATTTGGCTATGGGGCTCTTAATGGGATCAAGCCAAATCACAGAATTTTGTCCTGTCAAAATGCACTGAAAATCTTTCTTGGGTAATTTATCATGGAAATACACATGGCAGGGAAGGGGACCGGGAATTAGAAAAGGCAGAGAGAGCCACTCCGGGCCTGCAGTGCTCGGCTGGCAGGACGCCCGCAGCAGCCACAGCAGCTGGTGGACAGGCTGCCCTGACACGGGGATGGATAGGTTCCTGCTTCTGAGAAGGCCACCTCCTGAAAATAAATAATCATTGTCAGGACAACCGCACTCCAAGAAGTGTGTTAGCGCAGAACAGCCAGAGCCAGTAAATCCCAGCCAATAAGTATGGCAAGGTAAAGGGGCCCGGATTAATTTGCAGCTGCTGGCAACTCCTGATAGATCAGCTAAAATATGGAGCCGCTTAGATTTCCTCCCAAAAAGTCAATAGCAGCACCATTACTAATAAAGCCAGGGCATCCACGGCTAACTACAGTCACTGCTAGAGAGAGATGTGGGAAGAAGAACATAAATAGCCAGAATTTCAGGCTATCTCCTGTATCTTCAACATACCTGCAAATGTCGTGACTCCTCTCTCTTGCACCGCCCTCCCTGGACACAGGGGCTTATCTCAGGATAATGCTTATTCTGTGTAAATGACTTTGTTCTGTTTTTGTGGTGGTATATGTGTCAGTATGGCATGCTGGCACCTCTTGTTAAAAGCAGCACTAACAAATGTGGGCTCAAATAGAAAGCCATTGCTATTTGTCAATGTTGTTTCAAAATAAAGGTGCCTGATTGCACTACAGTGCCCTTGAGTGCAGAGACTCCCATCATTCCCAGGTTGAGAGCCCGATCTTTGCTGGGCAGGACACTGAGACCCAGAATTACAAAGATGGAATGCAAAAGGCACCCTGCCCCCAACCCCTTAGAATCTAGTGGAGGAGATAGACCAGGTCAGAGATGGAAATTAGCTAAAAGAAAGACCGTCGTACTAAAGTATGGTGCTTTGAAGCGGGCAAGCCCAGAGACTCCTGGGATGGAAAGGAGAGACCTTGGCAGGGCCCAGCCTGAGAATGGCCCGGAGAAAGACATGGTGCCTTGGCTCACAGTTACCTAAAAGGTCTCTCTGCAGAAATTCAGCTTGTAACTGTTTTAATGGATTTGCAACATTCAAAACCATGCAACTATGCTTTTCTATTTCTTATTTGTTCACAACATTATCTTTTCCAATATGTAGAATTCTGTGTAAGACAAATGTGGGCAGTTTGAAAACCCACTGGCAATAAGGGGAGGGCCACTACATGCACGCAAGGACGAGATGGGGTAGCTTTCCATTTACAAGATAAAAATGTAGTGTTCTTGTTAAAAAGGACTTTTTTTTATAGTAGTGATAATGAAAAAATAAAGAAAGGAAATTTGGCTATAACCCAAGCCCTGTGGGGCTTGAGGTTGGCCTTCTGGGTGTTAGACCAAACAAACAAGTTAGCTAATAATACAAAGAATTATCAGAAATCATTAAAATGTTGCCAGTTGTGACAATATGAATGAGCTTTGAGGAATCGTGCTAAGCAAAATAAGTCAGACAGAGAGACAAATACCTACCATGCAATCTCATTTATACGTGGAATCTTAAAAAAAAAAAAAAAGGACAAAACAGAACTGACAGGTACAGAGGACAGAGTGGTGGCTGCTAGAGGCAGGCAGTGGGTGAGTGGCTGAACGAGCACAGGTGATAAAAAGGCACGAACTTCCAGCTACAAAGTAAATAAGTCATGGAATATAATGTAAGCATAGTGACTATGGTTAACAATACTGAATGTTATATTTGAAAATTGCTAAGAAAGTAGACCTTAAAAGTTCTCATCACAAGGAAAAAGATTTTGTAACCATGTATGGTGATGGATATAAACTAAATTTACTGTGGTGATCATTTCACAATATATAAATTCATCAAATCATTGTGTTATACACCTAAAACTAGTGTAATATTATATGTCAATTATATCTAAAAAAAAAAAAAAAGGAAGAAACTTTCCAGAATTTAGAAAGGGTCAAGATCTCTTTTATTTCACTATTTAATATATATATACTACCATCTTTTACTAACAAATAACCACAATCTTTTAAAAATCCATTAAAATGAAGAAAGTACTTTTTTCTGTTAAATAATATGGTTTTAGTTTTTTATGGCAGCTGTAACAAAGTACCACACACTGGGTGGCTTAAAACAACAGACATTTATTCTCTTGTGGTTCTGGGAGACTAGATGTCAGGAATCAGGTGTCAGCATGTTGATTCCCTTTTCGGAGGTTCGTAAGAAGGATCTGCTCCGGTCTCCCCTCGCCTGGCCGTTGCTGGCAGTCATAGGGCTACATCACTCCGGTCTCTGCCTCCATCTTCACGTGGCTGTCTCCCCTGTGTGTCTATGTCTCTGCATCCAAATATCCCTCTCGTAAGAACACCAGTCATTGAATTAAGGTCTACCCTAATCCAGTACAACCTCACCTTACTTGATTTTATCTTTAAAGTCTCTACTTATAATTAAGGTCATATTCACAGGTTCTGGGGGTTAATACTTCAACATGTTTTTTTAGGGAGACACAATTCAACCCACAACAAATACTAATTTTGTTCACTTTTTAACCATTAACTATTTACCAAAGAGCAGTTACTCATGTCCCAAAACTCAGTCCAAGAGTATGTTGCCAGCTCCCCCTTTTATCTTCTTTTTTTCTGAATATTGCCACATATCTCCCAAAACCATGGGGGAATTATACATTTGGCAATAAACAAAGAGGAAAGATTCTTTTCTGACCTTTTAGCTGAAGAGATTCACTGTCCCCACTCTAACATGGATGTGGTCGTGTGGTGTAGCCAAGTGTTTTATGCTTGAACATAATATATCTGAAATGGCTCTATGTTGGTTTCTCTATTTGCCCTCTCATTTTTCTTCTTTCATAGAGACTCAACATTCTAGAACACTGTACATTTTGAACAAAATGTCCTTTTCTTATTCAGTACCATATTTTGGTAGATAAAAGGTGAATGAAATGCTACAAGTAATATATAATTTGCTCATAACAAATGGCAGAGGAGTAATGGGGTAATGATGTTTTCAGGAAGGAAGACTAATTACAGTGGGAGCAAAACATAGCAAAATCCCAATTTTAATTTTCATAACAGGAAATGTCACTAATACATCTGGGTGTTTTTGCTTTTTCTTAATAGTAGCTTGAAATAATAATAGTTGGAGAAACTATTACATTTGTACTAAAGTTGTCCCAAAGATTGATTGATAGTGAGTCATCTTCCACTTGGCAGCAGCTTAGAAGAAAACAGCAGTAGTGAGAAGTCTGGCAGATTTTGACCTTGAAGCTAAGATATTAAACAAAAATAAAAACTAATCTACCCTTAGACAGAAGTGTGGTACTTAAAGTTGAAAGTCTGAGAGGTAATCTTATAAAATGCTTCCCCTTTAAAATGATTTTATTAGAGCCCTGGCCAGTGTGGCTCAAGTGATTGGGCAATGTCCTGCAAACCAAAAGGCTGCTGGTTCGACTCCCAGCCAGAGCACATGCCTGGGTTGTGGATTCGGTCCCCAACTTGGGTATGTACAAGAGGTAACCAATGTTTCTCATTCACATCAATGTTTCTTTCCCTCTTTTTTTCCCTTTCTTCCCCTCTCTCTAGAATCAATAAAAGAAAAAAGGTTTAAATAAAATAATGATTTTATTAAAGCAATTAAAAATGTAGAAAATGGCACCATATTTCAAAAGTTGTATAAGAGATCTATTTTAATCTTCCTTGCTTTCTGGAGCTAGATAAATCTATATATAGCTGTTCCTGGTATATGCTCCGCTCATTATCTCTATATATAGATCTGTAGACAGAATATTCACTGTGAACATAGGTCACATTGAATTCACAAGAGGATTGCATCTTAAAACCTTGAAACTATAAAATTCCTTAAATAGAGTTGGCCCTGGGAAGTGAGGAGTCAGAGGTATTTATATATCTATATATCTATACCTGCATCTAGGTATATCTATCTCTCCCTATATATACACATACATATCTATCTATCTGTCTATATATACATACATATTCATTCAACAAATATTTACTGAGTATCTATTACGTATAGACACTTGGTCTATTGTTGTGGGTTTAACAACAACAACAAAAAGAAAAAGTCTCTATCCTCTAAGATCTTATCATTACATGGAAAGACCTACAACAATTCTACTTTTGGCATTGTAGCTAACTATATGACATTTATATAAGAAAAAGAATCCTTCTGATATAATACAAGTAGCTCCTGCAGAAGTCACAAAAACAATCTTTGGAACATATTGTTTATCTCTAAAAAAGTAAGAGAATCCTATAGAGGGGAAAACAAAAAAAGAACACAGGATTTTAAATCATAGCATAGCCTGTAAAGCAGAAGCCAGGAATAACTGGGAGGAAAGTGCCAAGACCAGGAGCTTTGAATTTTGAGATTAGTGAAAACAAAATGGGAGGTTAGTCCTTCCCGGGGGTTCTCAACCTGGGGCCTGTGGGCTCTCAAGTTATTTGTGAGAGAATTCGAAGAATCCATGGGCTTTGATGGCAAAAAAATTTCATCATTATTGTCATAAACCTCTAGTTAAAATGTCTTTTAATTACAAAATTTAAGCAGCAAATCACATTAGTGTGAGCAATAACTATGGCTTTACCTCCAATAGAAATCGTAATATTTCATATCCCATTAGAGTGTTGCAGATAACTTGAACTGATGTTTATGTTCATTATGGCTGTCTTGCAATTATGGTAGTTCCTAGACAGATCACTAGATCTTATTACTTAATGCAAAAAGAAGCAAATAAATTAATATATCACACATTTGTTTTTTATTATTTTCATACCTGTTGTCTCACCCTGCACTGGGCACTATAACAAATATACTATATGCTGGGTGGCTGATAAATAACAGAAATTTATGTCCCACAGATCTTGAGGCTGGGGGGCCCAAAATCAAGATGCCAACAGGTCTAGTGTCTGGTGAGAACCTGCTTCCTGGTTCACAGAGGGACATCTTCTCACTGTGTCTTCACATAGCAAAAAAAGGCAAGGGGTCTCTCTGGGCTCTCGTTGTTAAAGGCACTAATGCTCTTCATGAGGGTGACACTCTCATGGTCTATCACACCTGTTCTCCAAAGCCCTCACCTCCAAATATCATCACATTGGGGGTTAGCTTTCTACAAATGAGTGAGTTGCGGGGTACAGACAAAAGCATTCAGCCTATAGCAGCTGTACTTCAATATAATTGTAATCGTTTGTAATCCTGTGAGTTTTAGGCAATCAAAAATACTCCAAGAAGGGTTCGCAGGCTTCACTGCATTCCCAAAGGGACCCAGGCTTCTTCAATAATGAAAGAGCTAGCTAGAAAAATATTGTCTTCCAGGACACTGACACAATAAGGAAACCTATCTTCCTTTGCTATGGTTCTCGTAGTAAAAATTAAGATAATATTAACATTGATGTTAGCTATCCCTTAAGAATTTACAATCCATAATCACAGGTCAGCTCACTCATGGGTACAGTCAGAGAAACCCCTAAACCAAAAAGTAAATCCATGTGTGTCCTGATTGGTAGTACTTTTGGGTGTATGGCAGAAACAAATGTCATTTCTTTCTGGTGAAGACATTTAAAGCCCCCAAGATTTCCCACAGACCATGTTTTTAAAATAATGAGCTCAAAAAATTGTTAATCAAATGTAGAAATAAGATACCATAAGCAAGAGTCAGAAGATAATAGAGTAACACTTTAAGAAGTTTTAGCCAACCCCCTGCCAAGAAGCATAGATATTCAGAATTACCTGATTCAGAATATACAATACTCTATGTATGTTTAACAAAAAGTTTTAAAATGAAATCAAAGAGTAAACAAAAAATAAGAGGCTACCAAAATGACCAAGTTGTAAATAGAACAAAAACATATTAGAAATAAAATATATAAGTACTGAACTTTAAATTTCACAACTGGAATATAAATACAGATTAGACTGAAAGCCTAAAATTAGACTTTGATTTAATTACACACAGATGAAAAGATAATTAAGAAATTAGAAAGTAAAATTAAAGAATTTGTCCTTAATTAAGGACAAATGATGGGGAAATTTAAAAAATAAAAAATAAATTAAAGCATAGAATATAAACTGAGAGAGCCTAACATAGGTCTTATTGATGTTTCTGAAACTGACTGATACTGGGAATGGAGGAGATTTAATATTTGAAGAGAAAATAACTGAGAAATTTTCAGAATTTGAGAAATATACCAATTTTCAGGTTCAGGAATCCCAATGAATAACAAATTAAAATAATAAAGAAAGAAATATCAAAATGAAAATACCAAACAAGAAAGAAAAGAAGATCTGAAAAACAACCACAAAAACAAAAATGGATGATTTTTAAGTGAATGAGAATTAGACCGACATTAAACTTCCCCAGAATGAAAGTCAGAATATAATATAATGATCAAATTCTTGAGTGAAAATAACAGTAATTCTAAAAGTATATGCACAAAGAAGTAAAACTGTCTTTATTTGCAGATGAGATGTAACTGTATGCAGAGAACCCCAAAGATTCCACCAAGAAACTACTAGAATTAATAAACTAATTCAGCAAAGTAACAGGATACAAAATTAATAACCAGAAATCAGTTGCATTTTTATATGTAAATAACAAACTAACAGAAAGGGAATTTAAGAAAACAATCCCATTCACAATTGCTTCAAAAAGAATAAAATAACCAGGAATAAACCTAATCACAGATGTAAAAGATCTATACTCAGAAAATTATAAGACACTGAAGAAAGAAATTAAAAAAGATACAAATAAGTGGAAGTACATACTGTGTTCATGGAAATGTCCATGCTACCCAAAGCAACCTATCGATTCAACACAATTCCTACCAAGATTCCAATAACATATTTCACAAAATTAGAACAAATATTTCAAAAATGTAGACTTCTGGTCAAGATAGAGGGGAAAGGAAGCAAGGCTTGCCTCTTCGCACAACCACAGCAAAAGTTACAACTACACTACAAAACAACTATCACCCAGGATTGTCAGAAAGCAGAGTTGTATGGAAGTCCGACAACAAAGAAATTAAAGAAGTCACATTCACCCAGACAGGTAGGAGGGGCAGAGATGCACAGAGACACACGGAGAGGCACAGAGACACAGAAACATGGAATGAGCAGTCTCATGCCCACATATGGTGGATAAAAATCAGGAGGGATACTTCAGAAGCACAGGATCCGAGCCCTACTCCAGACCACCCAGCCTAGGGTTCCAGTGCCAGGAAGATAAGTCCCCATAAATTCTGTCTGTGAAAACAAATGGGGGTTGTAGTAGCAGAAGAAACTGTGGGATTCTCAGGTGTCTCTTCTTAAAAAGTTCTCAAAAGATTTAGGGCTTAATGCAGGCTCACTCCCTCTGTGTTCCAGCAACAGAGCAGCATCTAGAAGGGCACCAGTGGCATATGGGGAGAAACTGAAGTATCTGGCATCAGGGTGTGTGCCAGGGGACAGCTTCCCAGACAAAACTCCAGAGATCAGAAAGCAGCATTGTCCCCTTTATGAGCCGTGCCCCACACAGAGCTACAGAGCAGTAACACCGTATCGGAGACTCCATCAACCTGGTTCGCATGGTTTGCTCTGCCCTGGTGATTATCTAAGGCTCTGCCCCACCCAACTTGTGGGTGTACTTTTCTACAATAGACTTGCTACTAAGACAGGGAGGCAAAGCAGCTCTACCTAATATACAGGAACAAACACAGGGAATCTGCCGAAATGAGGAGACAAAGAAATATAGCCCAAATGAAAGAACAGAACAAAACTCCAGAAAAAGAACTAAATAAAATGGAGATAAGCAATCTATCAGATGCAGAGCTCAAAACACTGATTATTAGGTTGCCCAAGGAACTCACTGGATACTTCAAGAGCAAAAAAAAGACCCAAGCAGAAATGAAGGGTACACTAAGTGAAATAAAGAAAAATTTTCAGGGAACAAACAGTAAGTGGATGAAGCCAAGAATTGAATCAATGATTGGAACATAAGGAAGAAAAACACATTCGGTCAGAATAGCAAGAAGAAGAAAAGATTTCAAAAACACATGGATAGGATAAGGAGCTTCTGGAACAACTTCAAACATACCAACATTTGAATCATAGGGGTTCCAGAAGGAGAAGAGAAAGAGCAAGAAATTGAAAGATCATTTGAAAAAAATATGAAAGAAAATTTCCCTAATTTGGTCAAGGAAATAGACATACAAGTCCAGGAAGCACAGAGAGTCCCAAACAAGATGGACACAAAGAGGACCACACCAACACACATCATAATTAAAATGCCAAAGGTTAAAGATAAAGAATCTTAAAAGCAGCAAGAGAAAAGGAGACAGTTATCTACAAAGGAGTTGCCATAAGACTGTCAGCTGATTTCTCCAAAGAAACTTTGCATCTAGAAGGGACTGGCAAGAAGTATTCAAAGTGATGAAAAGCAAGGACCTACAACCTAGATTACTGTATCAAGCATAGCTATTATTTAGAATTGAAGGGCAGATAAAGAGCTTCCCAGACAAGGTAAAGCTAAAGGAATTATCATCAAGCCATCATTAAAGGGAAATGGTAAAGGTACTTATTTAAGAAAAAGAAGATCAAAATGATGAACATTAAAATGGCAAATTCACAGCTATCAATGACTGAATCTAAAGAACTAAGCAAACAAGCAAAACAGAAACGGAATCACAGATATGGAGATCATTTGGAGGGTTATCAGTTGGGAGGGGGAAGAGAGAATGGTGAAAAAGGAGCAGGAATTAAAAAGTACAAATTGGAAGGTACAGAATAGTCAGGGGGATGTTAAGAACAGAATATATATATATATATAATCCATAGACATGAACTAAGGCAGGGGATTGCCAGAGGCAATGGAAGCAACAGGATGAGGGGAGCAAAGAGAGAAATACTGTGACAACAGTAACAGCCTAATAATAAAATATACTCTTTAAATATTTATATGGAACCACAAAAGTCCCCTCATAGCAACAGCAATCCTAACAAGAAGAACAAAAACGGAGGAATCACACTACATAATATCAAACTTCACCATAAGACCATAGTATTCAGAAGAGCACGGTACTGGCATAAAAGCAGACACATAGATCAATAGAACAGAATAAAGAGCCCCAAAATAACCCCACACTTTTATAGTTAATTAAAATTTAACAGAGGAAGCAAGCACATACAATGGGCTAAAGATAGTTTATTCAATAAATGGTGTTTAGAAAATTAGACAGATACCAGCAAGAAAATTAAATTAGGCCACCTTCTTACGCCACACACAGGAATAAATTCAACATGAATTAAAGACTTAAATGTCAGACCAAAGACCATAAATATCATAGAAGAATCCACAGGCAGCAAAAGAATTGCTTGGAGCAATATTTTATCAGATATATCTCCTCAGGCAAGAAATCAAAAGAAAAAATAAACAAATGGGACTACATCAAACTAAAAAGTTTTGCACAGCAAAAGAAAACATCAACAAAATAAAAAGACAACCCACAGAATGGGAGAACATATTTGCCAACATATCTGATAATGGGTTAATATCCAAAATTTATAAAGAACTTACAAAACTTAACACCCCCAAAACACAAATAAATTTGCCCAATTAAAAAATGGGCAAAGGACCCTGAATGCGCACTCCCCCAAAAAGGACATACAGATAGCCAATAGAGATTAGAAAAGATGCTCAGTATCATTAATCATAAAGAAATGCAAATTAAAACCACAATGAAATATCATCTCACACCTGTCAGAATGGCTATCATCAATAAATCAACAAACAACAAGTGCTGGTGGGAATGTGGAGAAAGGTTAATCCTGTTGCACTGTCAGTGGGAATGCAGACTGGTACAACCACTGTGGGAAGCAGTATGCAGATACGTCAAAAAATTAAAAATGGATCTCCTTTTTGATATAGCAATCCCACTTCTGGAAACATATCAGAAGGAACCAAAAACACTAATTTGAAGGAATATAAGCACCCCTATGTTCATCGCAGCATTATTTACAATCTCCAAGATATGGAAGCAGCCTAAGTGTCCATCAGTAAATGAGTGAATAAAACAACTATGGGACATTTACACAATGGAATACTACTCGGCCATAAAAAAGAAGAAAATTTACCCTTTTGGACAATATGGATGGACCTGGAGAACATTATGCTAACTGAAATAAGCCAGTCAGAGAAAAACAAATACCATATGATTTCACTCACATGAGGAATCTAAAGAACAAATTGAACTAACAAGTAAAACAGAGAACAGGTGACAGCTAAGGGGAGGGCAGGTGCAGGGGTGAAGGGATTGAGCAAAAAGGAAAAAGGACTCATGGACATGGGCAACAGTGTGGTGATTGCAGAGGGTGAGGGGGAGGAGAGTTTAAGGAAACTAAATGGTAATGGAGAAAATACAATAAAAAAAATAAAAGAATATGCCCAGCAAGACCATCTTTCAAGAACAAAGATAAAATAAAGACATGTTTACATAATCATAAACTATGATAAGATACCGCTGGCAGATTCTCAGAAAATGAACTTCTAAATGATAAACCTCAAGAAGAAAAAAAAACTCAAAAAGTAAGATTTGAGATACAATAGAGAATAGTCAGCAAAGAAATTATTAAAGATTTAGACAAACCTGAAAATCCTGAGTGTATAAAATAGTAATAATGCTTAAATTTTGAGATTCTTTTTTAAAGATAGCAATAAAACCTGGATAATGACAGCACATAAGCCCAGAAGGGAATATCAGACGTAAAGAATTATTAGACACATATTATTCAAGATGTTCATATACATTAATTTCAGATTTACAGTCTACAAGGGGAACCAGTAAAAGATAATTTGTATATATATTTTTAACGACTACAGGAAAGAGAAGTTGCATGAGAAAAAAACAATCAAAAGTGAGGTTAGAAGTGAGACACAAAAAAGCACTGAACACCAAGGACAAACAAAAGCACAACATAAGGTGATGAATATGAGTTCAAATACATCAGTAATAATAAATGCAAACATAATTCATAGTTAAAAGATTGTCAGAAAATTTTTAAAAATAAACTATATGTTATTTCTAAGAAACAAATATGAAACATAGAAACATGGAAAATTTTAAAATATAAAAAT
This sequence comes from Mormoops blainvillei, assembly GCA_004026545.1. Lineage (NCBI taxonomy): Eukaryota > Metazoa > Chordata > Mammalia > Chiroptera > Mormoopidae > Mormoops > Mormoops blainvillei. Next base: position 24,596 of record PVJD01006807.1, read on the forward strand.
GAAAGAAAACTTTCTGGGTAAATACTAATTAAAAGAAAACTAATAATATCAGATAATTAAATTTTGAGACAAAAAGCATATTTAAAGAGGGTCATTGCTTAAAGATAAAAATTTTAATAAATAAGGATCCTCATGTTCTCCCAATAAAATAACCTCAGAAGATTTTAAATGAAAGTTAATAGAATGTCAAGAAATGTATAAATTTACTATCATCCTGGGAGTTTTCAACATTTCTCTCTCAATTATTATAGTCAAGCACGCAAAAATTTAACTTAAAGCTTGATCTGATAGACATTTATAGGACCATGCATCCAACAATGAGAAATGTGTTATCCTCAAGGTACATTGAACATTTACAAAAATTATTTTGTAATTATTTACAAAAATTAGGCCTTAAGCGTCAACAAATTTCAAATTCTCCATATCACACAGAGCATATTCTCTGACCACAATTAAATTAGAGTCAATAACAAAATAACATAAGACCCTATGATTGGAAATTGAATTATTTTTAAATAATATATGAGTCAAAGAAGAGGTAATGGAAATTAAAATAGAGTTAAATAGGAATATTAATACATACTAAAACTTGTAGAGTGCTAAAATAAAAATTCAAGGAAATGTATACTTTGTGTTTATAGGACAAAAGAGGCTAAAATGTTTAAGATGAATGTCTATCTTAGAAAAATGGTAACAGTACAATTTTTCTAGATGAGATTTTATACTATCTAATAAGCATATATCCTGGTGACTTCTGAGTGTCATGGAAAGAGGCTCTTCAGGAAACTACATTTCACTGCAGCATAGGGAATATAGACTAAGTGTGGTACCAGGTGGGTACTGAAAATATCGGGGGGATCACTTTGTAAATTATATGACTGTCTAACCACTGTGCTGTACACCTGACACTAATACAAAATAATACTGAATGTCAACTGTAATTGAAAAATAAAATTAAAAAATAAATTTAACGGACTTTTGCATCATTTTTAGGACAGAACACATTATAAATGAATTAGTAAAAAACAAATCATACCTTTAAAAACATTTCAAAAAAATGTATCTCTGATAAATATCCATGCCTTTTAAGAAAAAAGAAAATGAAAAAAGGTCCAAAGAAAGTAAAAAGAAAGAAATAATATCTGTAAGAACAGAAACAAACAATAGAGAAAACAAAGATACAATATAGAGTACCAACAAATTTGACAAATATTTCTTTGAGAAGACTAATATTTTAATTCAGTAGTTAAACTAATTCCTTCCCAGTAAATAAATGATACAAGGATTGAGGGGGAAAGAATTGCCTCTGTTAGATACGTGAAGTTGGGGAATTTTATTTGTTTTGTTAACTTCCTAGAATATGACCTAGACCAGAACCTAGCATACTATAGATGCTAAATAAATGTCTACCGAATAAAAGAACGAATGAATTATTCCTAAATTAAAGCTTTCTACAAAGAAAACCTAAAAAGCAACTATAAATTATTAGAATTGATAAGAGAATTTAGTAAGATGGATAATATAAAATCAATATGCAAAATTAATTGCATTTCTATATCCCTGCAGCAAAGAGAAAAAATTTTTAAAAATCTTTAGCCACAAAAAGCAAAGTTACCTAGGAATAAAATAAAAAATGTGTAAGCCCTTTATCACAAAATTATAAAACTTGATTGAAAGCATTGAAAATGTCCAAACAAGTGGAAAGATACATGTTCATAGGTAGTAAAATTCAATATCATAAGATATCAGTTTTCCAAAAATGATCATTGCTTCAGTGTAATTCTAATCAATATGCTAAATGTTTGTTTTGTTTTGTGGATGCTAATAACCTGAATCTAAAACTATATGAAAAACCTAAGTCCAAAATAGTTTTGAAAAAGTAGGGGGAGAAAAACTCACTATAAGAAATACCAAAACTTATTATAAAGTTATAATAATAAAGTCAGAGTGACAGTGGTACCAGAATAGACAAATAGACCAAAGGGTTTAGCAGAAGCTCAGAAAGAGAGACATTTACATATGGCAACTGAATACATAAAAGACTTAACCCTGTAAGTTAGTGGGAAAAGGGGGACTATTATTACAATTGGTTATCCATACTGAAAAAAATTAAATTGACTCCTTCCCACCATATACAAAAATCAGTTTGGGGTAGATTATAAACTTAACTGTAATGTGCAAATGTTTGAGACTTTTAGCAGCAAACAGAATAATATCTCCATGAAGTAAGGCAAGACAAAATTCACGAAGAATATGATTGCTATATTTTATTATGATGAATGTACCACTTTTTTGTTAAGCAAAAGACACTACTTAGCCCTGGCCTGAAACTTGATGGATAATAGCCACAAGTCTTTTATGTATTCAGTTGCCTGGCTCAATTGGTTGGAGCATGATCCCATACACCAAAAGGTTGTAGGTTTGATCCCCAGTCGGAGCACATAAGGATTTTCCTCCTCCTCCTTCTTTCTTCTTTCTCCTTCTTCTTTCTTCTTTTTCTTCTTCTTCTTCCTTCTTCTTCCTTCTTCTTTCTCCTTCTTCTCCTTCTCCTTCTTCTTTCTTCTTCTCTTTAAAATCAATGAAATCATGTCCTCAAGTGAGGATTTAAAAAAACACACACTATTTAAATTAAAAACTAAAAAAAAAAGCAACAAGCTAAGAAATGAAGAGTTGCAACAAATGTAGCTGACAAAGGATTAGTATCCAGAATCTATAATAAGCTCATACATTTCAATAAGAAAGTATTAACCATAAAATCCAGCACTCATTTATAATAAAAACACTCAGCAAAGTGGGAATAGAGGGAGCATACCTCAACATAACAAAGGCCATATACAAAAGACCCACTGCCAACATCACACTCAATGGGCAAAACTAAAAGCATTTTCCTTAAGATCAGGAACAAGACAGAGTATCTGCTATCACCACTCTTATGTAACATAGTACTGGAAGTCCTGGTCACAGTTATTGGACAAGAAAAAGAAATAAAAGTCATCCAAATTGAAAAGGAGGAGGTAAAGCTGTCATTATTCGCAGATGGCATGATATTATGCTTAGAAAACTCTATAGGCTCCACCAAAAAAAAACCTACATAACCTAATAAATGAATTTGGCAAAGGAGTGGGACAAAACCAATATTCAGAAATTGATGGCATTTTTATACACCAAAAATAAACTATCAGAATGAGAAATGAAGAAAATAATTCCACTTACTATAGAAACAAGAAAAATAAAGTACCTAAGAATAAATTTAACCAAGGAGGTAAAAGACCTGTACTCAGAGAACTATAGGACACTAAAGAAAGAAACTGAGGCAGAGACAAATAAGTGGAAACATATACCATGTTCATGGGTTAGAAGGATTAACATCATTAAAAAGTCCACACTACTCAAAGCAATCTATAGATTCAATGCAATTCCTATTAAGATACCAATGATATATTTTACAGATCTAGAACAAATATTACAAAACTTTATATGGAACAAAAAATGACCCCAAATAGCCTCAGCAATCTTGAGAAAGAGGAACAAAGTAGGAGGGATCACAATACCTGATATCAAACTATATTACAAGGCCACTGCAATCAAAGCAGTCAGTGCTAACATAAGAACAGACACATAGATCAATGGAACAGAATAGAGAGCCCAGAAATAAAGCCATATCTGTATGGTCAATTAATATTGACAAAGGAAGGAAGAGCATACAATGAAGTAAACACACTCTCTTCAATAAATGGTGTTGTGTTATAATTACACATACAGAAGAGATTTAAAAGATAATAAGAAAATACTATGCGTAAGTTTTGCCAATGGATTTGAAAACTTTAATATACAAATCCTTAGAAATACATTATGTATCCACACTGACTCCAGAAAAAATAGAAAACATGAAAATTTCTGTAAAAGATAGATAGATAGATGATAGATGACAGATGTTAGATAGATAGATAGATGATAGATAGATAGATAGATAGATAGATAGATAGATAGATAGATAGATAGATAGAGGATAGTGCTGGGTGAAGTAGGCTGGTACATATGAAATAAAAAACTAGCCCACCAACTTATATCCTACACCAGAATAAACTCAAAATGGATAAAAGACTTAAATATAAGTCATGACATCATGAAAGTCCTGGCAGAAAACACAGGTAGTAAAATTTTGGATATCTCGTATAGAAATACTTTTGCTGATATACTCCTAGGGCAAGGGATATAAAGGAAAAAAATAAAGAAATAGAATGACATTAAGTTAAAAAGCTTCTGCACGGCTAAAGAAACCATCATTACAATGAAAAGGGAACCAACACAGGGAAGAACATATTTCCCAATGATACATCAGACGAGGGTTTAATTTCCCAAATAAAAAAGAACTTATTTGACTCAACAATAGGAAGACATATAATTCAATTAAAAATGGGCAAAGAAAAAAATGGGCAAAGGATGTGAATAGACATTTCTCCAAGGAGGACATACAGATGGCCCATAGATACATGAAAAAAAATGCTCAGTATCACTAGGCATCAGAGAGATGCAAATTAAAACCACAATGAGATACCACTTCACACCAGACAGAATGGCCATCATAAACAAATCAACAAACAACAAGTGCTGATGAGGATGTTATATAAGTAAAGGAACTCTAGTGTACTGTTGGTGGGAATGCAAACTACTGTGGCCACAGTGGAAAACAGTATGGAATTTCCTCAAAAATTTAAAAATGAAATTGTCTTTTGAGCCAGTGATTCCACTGCTGAGAATATACCCAAAGAATCCAGAAACAACTGAAAAGAATTTATGCACCCCTACATTCGTAGCAGTGCTATTTCTAATAGCCAAGAGTTCAAAACAGCCTAAGTGCCTATTAGTAGATGAGTGGATAAAAAACCTATGGTACATCTCTACACAACGTGATACTACACAGCAGAAAGAAAGAAGGAATTCCTACCTTTTGCCCCAACATGGATGGAACTGGAGGCTATTGTGCTAAGTTAAATAAAACAGTCAGTGAAAGACAAATACCAGATGATGTCACTTATAAGAGAAATCTAATGAACAAAATAAACTAATGAGCAAAATAGAACCAGAGGCACAGAATCATGGAACAGACTGAGAAGGAGGGGAGGGAGGGAATGGGGGCTGATTGAAAGAAGGTGAAGGGATGAGTCAAAGAACATATATGAAGGACCCATAGACATGGGCAATGGTGAGGGGACTGATTATGGAAGTGGGGGGCAGGTTGAGTAAAGGGGGGGGAAAGTGGGACAACTGTATGAGCGTGAACAATAAAATATTTTAAAAGAAAAAACAACTTTTAAAAAGAACACAAAATCCAATTGAAAAATGGACAAAAGTCTGTCCAGTCCTGTTGCGGAAGAAAAACCTGATCATAGACATGGAAAAGTTGTCAACCTTGTCAGTAATCAGGGAAATACAAGTTGTAACTACACAAAAGTCATTTTACATCATCATAAATGCAAAAGTAAAATTGACAGTACCAATTTTGGGTGAGATGTAGTACAATGGGACCCTTATACATTAGTGAGCAGAACTGTAACTGAATCCAATTTCTTTACAAAATAATTTAACATTGCCTTTCAATCTGGAAAAACTCTATGAACTGCAGTTCCTCTTTTAGAATACAGCTGATCCTTGAACTAAGCAGGAGTTTAGGGATGTCTCACACACTTGAAAAGCCATGTATAACTTTTAATTATTTAGTTGACCATTCACATCTGCGGATTCAACCAGCCTTGGATGAAAAGAAAATTTTCTACCCATGATTGGGAAACCAAGTGCGGAATGTGAAAATACTGTATTCAATCCACAGTTGATTGAATCAGAGGCTGCAAAACCCATAGATGCCAAGGGCTGGCTGTATTTATTGAAAAAAAACCCCACATATAAGTGGATATGCACAGTTTAAACCATGTTGTTCAAAATTCAGCTAAATACCCCAGATCTGCTTGCATGAGTGCACTGGAAGACAGCAGTAACAGGGTAAAAGGCAACCAAACGAAAAGAACTCAAATGCACATCACCAAGAAAATGAAAAAAATGTGACAAATTAACACCAAATACTCCAGCAGTGAAGTAAATGCACTACAGCTACACACAGCAGCATGGACGAATGTCCAAAGCAAAATAGTGAGAGAGAGAATCATAGAAAAACACATATAGTGTGACACCACCTATGTAAATGGAAAGATATAAATTAATAATAAATACAAGTGATGCAAAGTGTCATGAACGTTCTGAGCAAGAACTCCCTGCGGGAATCATGGAAGGCATCACAGGGAAGTATCATTTGAACTGGACTTTGAACAACAGAAGCAACTCCTAGAAAGAGAGAAGAGGATCAAATACATGTAAATGCAGCCCAGGTTGGGCAGCAGTGTGAGCATGGTATAGAGTTTCCCCCATTCTTCAGCAGAGAAGAATGCTTTATTTTTCAAAGTAACTGAAAAATAAAGCATGTCGTGGGAAATCGTAAAAGCAGAGATTAAGGCTAAAACAGAAACACGGTGGGGCTAGGGAGCTAAGAGCCGCTTGTCTGCTGTATGTAAAGGGACCCCTGTTCTTTCCTTCCTCCTCAAACAAGTGCCGCATCATGTGAGCCACACCCTCTGCTCCCCTTCCCCAGCACCGCTCCTATCCCCGCCACCTGAAAACAACAGCAGATCATGCCACATTAGGATGAACAGCACCACTTCCAAATGAGTATGAAACAACACCAATAACCTGGATTGAAAAAGCTTGCGTTGACTCAAAGCATTCAGCAAACCCCTGAAGCCTTGAATCCACCAAGAGAAGGCCCCTATGTGTACCTGGGACTATGTCCCTTGCAGAAGCATTCTCTCACACACATACCTAATTTGGGATACAGCTCAATAGACAAAAACACTGTGCTTTCTATGTATAGTCATTCCGCACATATTTCTCGAGCACTTAAAGCCAACACAAGCCCAGTCATCATGGAGCCCTGCAGCCAGTCTCATTATCCCGCTGCTCCCTCATCCCAATGGTGGTCTTCAGTGGTAATAGCCAGTGTTGTTAGACATGATCCAGAAGTAATTAGCTACTTATTTTTATTTTGCAGAACAGCCATTCAGTGTTCACTCAAGCACTGAAGCTTTTTAAAACCAAACAGAAACTGTACTGAGTAAAATACTCTTTACTGGGTTGAAAATAGTTTGTCGTTCAAAGTGTTTAAGATGTATACAAAAAAATTATTGACAGGATATCAACTTGTACTTTTTTAGAAAATGTCTTTCTCTTATTATCTCCCTTCAAATTAATGTTAATGCATTTAAAAATAAGAACAGAGAAAATATAGTTTGCATAATGTAACTTGAAAGAAGGGTTCTACTTCCAGGAAACTGGTGAGGGGGGAGGGGCTTATTTTTCCTTGCTATCTCTATTTTTCATCTAGAAAATTTTTCAGTAAGTTAAACTCATCTGAACAGGAATATGGAGGCCGCTCTTTGTCAGAATGATGATGCTATTGATCTATGATCAAAAGGAGTGGCGATGAATTTTAACTGACCTAACCATATGCTTTGCTTTAAAGTGTTTTCTCTTGTTACCAAAGGTACACATAGCTGAGTCCTACCTCAAACAAGTCCCCGGTTGACACGGGGCCCAGAAATGAAGTAGAGAACTGAGAATCTAACCAATAGCGTGACTTAGGGTGTTGGATATTCCCAATATATTACAATCACAGCATAGGTGGAGCTGGGTGAGAGATGTAGCCGGAGACCCAGCTCGGAGCTCAGAAAATAGATCCAGCCAGTCAGGATGCCAAACTGAAGCTGGGAGAACAAGACACAAATCACAGAGCCTTTTTGTTATCAGTCCAGAGATTCACCAAGCACATTTTTATTTTATGGCTTGAGAGTTTGGAATTCTTGCCCTTAAGCATCCTACCTCCCCTTTCTTAAACAGACAGGCCCAAAGCTGAAATTTATCAGAAAAACAAGACTAATAATTTATAAAACAGTAGGCAGAGAAATAGAGTGAAATAAGCAAATGGAAGAGAGCACCTCAGTGCAATGCAAATCCTTGGCTTCGTTAGCATAGTGCTCTAAACACTTACACTGAGCAGCCTTCTGTAGAACCCAATTCATCAACAATTATTCGGGTTATTCAAAAAATTAAGTTACAAAGTGAGATCATGAGGACTATTTTGACTATAGTAGAAACTCAAGCAGAAATAGTTAAGGCAAAGAAAGTATACTGACATGCATCATGGAACTTAGGTCGAGCATATCTGGACCTGAATAAGAACTCAATCCCACTCCTCCTCTAGTCTCTGATTCTCTCAGTGCCCCCTGCTCATTCTCTGCTCTCAGTGCAGGTCACCAGCTCCGGAGTTGTAGGTCTTAAAGCGCCAGCCCTCAGAGACTGACTTACTGCTTTCTCTGATCCCAATGGAGAAGGAACTTGGAGGCCACATCCAGACAGATTCCGAAATGTAAGCCAGTCAACTGTGGCCCAGATAGCAGGCTACTTCGGCCCCAGGTGGATCAGGTGTTCACCCTTGCACTAGTCAATGATGGCTAAAGGAATGAAGTCATGAAAAAATATGACCATTTGGGCAGAAACAACAAAGATAAAGTTGGGGGCTGCTTTTTCCAGAAGCAGCAGATGCTGATCATATAAGCAGTAAGCATCCATCAAACACATATTACAATTTTTGGGTTAACAGCACAATATTTTATTAGGGCCAGAATAGAAACTCAGCATCCCCGACTATGAGCATTGTGTCCTTTACACAATCTTCTTTAAGAATCATTGCAACTCCTTCTCCCAGATGAAGGTGAAGCTTCTACACTCCTGTTTTTAAGTCTCTTCCAGGAACCCTCAGGCAGGGGAGGGTAGTAGTTCATGCCACACACACTAAGGTTACCCCGTTTGAGAGGCAGGGTAACCAAGAAAAAAGAACCAGCTTTCCTGACAGATTTATTTCACCTTCCAATCCCTGCGCACTAGTTTTGTGACTGTGGGCACGTTGCTGAACCTCTCTGGGCCACAGTTTCCTCACCTGAAAATGTGGGAAATAATACATACCTTACAAGTTAGTATAAAGGTGAGATAAAATGTACATATGGAGCACTATGCCTGATACATGGTAATTACTGAATTATTAATATGGCTCCCTCATGACCTCTAAGAACTAAAGCACACTTGGCCCTGAGACTGTCTTCAGGCCATGTTCCATTTCATACTAACCTATTTCCTTGTGAAAAGCTCCCTTTCCTACCCTGTATACCCAGAAGACATGGTTAATATAGATTCCAATTAGGCTGTACTAGAAAGAAAGGGGATGGGGAAGGGCAGTTTTTATTTTGGCTTTCCCCACAGGTGTTCTTACTTTATCCGAAATGATGCCACAAAATTCCCCAAATCCAAAGATAGCTTTAAAATCTGAACTAAGAAACACAATATAGCAGCACTAATACCCTAAAATGTGTGCATAAGTATGTATGTATATGTACAAATATATATATAGAAATAGGTTATATATTAATTATATCATTTTTGTTTATATTTAAAATATTATATATTTATGATATTATATTTTGTAATTGGATTTTTATTTCATTTTTTAAAATTTACCCAGGCATTTTTTTAAATGACATATTCAAGGAAACAACAGCTGGCACTACCTCCGGAGCAAAGTTGCCCACCAGGGTTTCAGAGTATTAATCCCTTTATTGTACAAATGAGGAAACTGAAGTTCAGAGAGGGGAAGTGGCTTGTCTCAGGTCACCCGGTTCAAATATCAGGGCCAACGTGGAGCCTTGTTCACAGCCAAGTGCCTCTCCTACCCTCTCCCTGGCAGGTATAACTAGAAGGAGGGAGGCAGGACCTTCAGGGGCCTCGGAGAGGAACTGAAAGCGACATGGTGGGAGACAGGAGCAAAGAAAACGCCACAGGTAGATCCCATATCTCTCAAAGACATTCTCTGGTAAAGGGGAGGAAAGCAGGCCTTAAAACCCACACTGTCTTCTGGCCAGATCTCTGTGGCTTGAGAATTATCCATCATTTTATAATATCTGAAGCTCTACTAACATAGATAATCAAAAAGTAGCTTTTATTAAGGTCCCTCAAATAGCAATAGTAATAGAAGAAATAATTCGGCCAGTACTTGAGAAAAAGTTATTCCTCTACTCCTGTCTCAGTCCCCTGTTTCTATCCACTTCGTCTAGAAAAATCCAAATGCTTGGACATCCCTATACACCCCGCTCCTTGTTTCCACACTTTTGCTCCTGCTCACTCTGCTCACTGGAATTTCCTTCTGCTCTTCCCTTGGCTCACTCATCCTTTAAGATATAGAGCTCAGACACCACCTCCCCGAGCATGATTTTCCTCATTCATCTCTGTGTCCTGGCCCATCGTAGGCCTCAGTGAGAGTGTACTCAGTATTTAATGTGGAATGGAAGTGGTATTTTGCTATAACTCAATACCAGAGATCCCTTCGCCAATCCTAACCTACTGCAGCCATCCCAACGTTATATTCCTCTAAAGACACTTCGAGGAATATAAATCAGACCATATCTGTCATAGGCCATTGAACCTATGAAAATGCCTGCTAGAATATGTAAGCTTCCTTTCCTAACAGAGGAAAAAGGAAGTAGAAAGGAGGAAAACACAGTGGCGGGGGAGACAGGATGACGTGGGCAGAGAAACGACACAGCAGTGCTTGAGGCAGGAAGCAGCCTGGTAACATGAACACATATCTTGCTGAAAATCACTGTTCCTTCTCTTGTCATTATTAGAAACCTGCTCCGTGGCCTAGGATTCCCAAGTTTGCAGTCATTCTCAGAAGGAAAAAAAAAAAAAAAGTAGGGTTTATGAAGTAAACTTGACCTATGGCAGCTTCCACATCCAAGATCATTACCCCTTAAGTGACCTTTACCCCAAGTTATACTTAGGGCCCAAATGTCCTTACGGTAGGACTAAAGGACCAAGTGGAGGTCCTCGAAAGCATGGGCTCTGCCCCAAGATAGAACTCAAGAAGGCATTAGATGTTTTAGAGAAGAGACTGCAGGACAAACAAGGCTGGCCTGCCCGGGTTGGGTGCCCCAGGGCGCGGCTCTGTTCCTCAGCAACTGAAAAAGCCTGCATGTCGTACCCAGCACCAAGCTTGGCACAGATAACTGGCTCCAGGGTGAAATATAGGCCAGATCTCAAATCTGACTTTCTCTGATTCTGATTCTCATCTGTATAGCTAACATATCAAGTTTATTCATTTACAAACTTTGGCTGGTATCCAAGTTACTACCCGGAGACCCTGGGGCTCATTACCTCTATGGTGTGTGGTCTTCTACAGCCAGCAATTAGCTCCAGAATGCAATGCAAACTGCCATTTCCATTCTGGTCACGGTTACCATGGAGATCAACTTATGCTTCTTTGTAGGAACCAGCTAGGATGCTTTTGCTAATGGCCCATAGCCTTGACTCTTCCCAGACCAGAAGTATTAGGCAGAGCACTTCCTCTCCTTCCCTAGGACCTTACCTGCTGGTGATAAGGGCAAAGAAAACAGGAGAGGAGTGCACCCATTCCATTACAAAAGATGTTCCTGCTGCTCCTTTCCTTTGCTGGTAGAGTATAGATGCTGGTATTAATTTTAAAAAATAAAAGCTCCAGGGTTCTACACTTGACTCAGCCATCAGCCCTCCCTGTGAGCTCAGACAAATCACTAAAACTCTTTAAGCCTGACTCCTTATCTATAAACTGAAGAGTTTGACAAAAAAGTTTTTCAAAGTTCCATCAGCTGATATTTTGATAATTTGGTCTGCTCTTAACTTACAAAAGAACTTCTCTTCTACATGGACAATGGAAAGAGTGGGCAAGTGAAAAGACAGGGAAAAAAATAACAAGACTGAAAGTAAAACATGGTTCAGGTCACAAGGCTAGAGGTTAGCGTAGCCAAGAAACCAAAAGGCAATATGAAATTTGGGGTCCGAAGTCAGACAAGCGATCAGTCATCAGGGAGCCCGGGGGCCCAAAGAGTAGATCCAGATATTCGCTGAGAGGCTACCATGGCCAAAATACAAGGGCATCAAAGTACAGCAAGAACTCATATCTGAGAGACATAATGGACTAGAATAAGTCTATTCCAAGTCAGAAAATCATGCAACAGAAACCAGCAAAAGGTTGGAAAGTTGAGAGACATCAAGAGAAAATCAAATCCCAACAATTTCTCCTCTCACTTAAGGTCGTGTGTGTCAGGCCATGCATGTCACAGGCCACTATGAAAGCTCCGGAAAATATCTGATGGAAAATGTTGGTTCTTTTATCAATATGGGTTCCTAAATGGACAATAAAAGAAAAAAAGTCTGAAAGCAGTCAGTTCAAAACCGACGGGAGCAAATGAAGGGACGTCTGTGTCTGAGAGGCAGGCATCTTGGGGCGCATTCTGGAGCACATGCTCGGCTGCTTTTCAAAGGCCCCGGGCTGTACCTCTGCGGGTGTGCACCTTCATCTCTCTGTCCTCCCTACCTAATACAGAGCTCTGTTTTCTCAGTTTGGGGCTTGGAGATGAGGGCTTATCCATTATTTCAACAAATATTTACTAAGTACCTACAATAAGGCAAATACCATCTAGGAACCTAATATAAAGGCATATTGACTGCTACTTAAAAATACAGATATTGACTTTTGGCCAAGATGGAGGCATAAGTGGATATACTTTGTCTCCTCGCACAACTAAAAGAAGGACAACAACAAATTTAAAAACAAAAAAATAACCAAAACTGCCAGAAAATCGAACTGTATGGAAGTCTGACAACTTAGGAGTTAAAAAAGAAACATTCATTTAGGCTGGTAGGAGGGAGAGAGACAGACAACCATGGTGGAGAGGACATGCAGCAAGACTGCGGCTGTTGGACTGGGCGGTCCCACATTGGCATGTAGATAAACCAGGAGGAACAACTGGGGAGTGAGAGAGACCACATGACCCAGGGTACTGGCGCAGGGACAAGAAAGCTTCAAAACCTCTACTGGTGAAAAACCTGTGGGGTTTGTGGTGGCAGGAGAAACTGCCAGTCTCACAGGAGAGTTTGTTTGAGAGACCCACAGGGTCCTAGAACATACAAACCTATCCACCTGGGAATCAGCCCCAGAAGGGCCCAATTTGCTTGTGGGCCCTGCCATGTGTGGGTAGCAGGGGAAGTGACTGAAAGCCGGCAAAGAGCCAAGCAAGCAGCATTGTTCCCTCTCAAACCCTGCCCGAACAGACAGTGTCACAAGGCAGTGACGTGGTTGCCCTGCCCTGGTGATTACCTAAGGCTCTGCCCCCACAATGTGATAGGCATATGGAGGCAAAAAAAAAAAAAATACAGCCCAAATGAAAGAACAGATCAAAGCTCCAAAAATAGAAATAAGCAATGAAGAGTTAGCCAACCTAACAGATGCAGAGTTCAAAACACTGGTAATCTGGATGCTCACAGAATTGGTGAAGTATGGTCCCAAAATGGAGGAAAAAGTGAGGGTTATGAAAAGTGAAATAAAGAAAAATATATAGGGAACCAACAGTGAAGGAAAGGAAACCGGGACTCAAATCAATGATTTGGAGCAGAAAGAAGAAATAAACATTCCACCAGAACAGAATGAAGAAACCAGGATTCAGAAAAATGAGGAGAGGATGAGAAACCTCTGGGACAACTCTAAATGTTCCAACATGCAAATCATGGGGGTGTCAGAAGGAGAAGAGGAAGTGCAAGACATTGAAAACTTATTTGAACAAATAATGAAGAAGAACTTCCCCAATCTAGCAAAGGAAATAGACTTCCAGGAGGTCCAGGAAGCTCAGGGAGCCCCAAAGAAGTTGGACCCAAGGAAGCACACACCAAGGCACATCAGAATTATATTACCCAAGATTAAAGAGAAGGAGAGAATCTTAAAAACAGCAAGAGAAAAGGAGAGAGTTACCTACAAAGGAGTTCCTATAACTATGAGCCGATTTCTCAAAAGAAACTTTCCAGGCAAGAAGGGGCTGGAAAGAAGTATTCAAAGTCATGAAAGACAAGGGCCTACATCCAAGATTACTCTATCCAGCAAAGCTATCATTTAGAATGGAAGGGCAGATAAAGTGCTCCCCAGGTAAAGTTTAAGGAGTTCACCATCACCAAGCCCTTATTACATGAAATGTAATAAGGAACTTATTTAACCAAAAGAAGATCAAAACTATGAACAGTAAAATGACAACAAACTCATAACTATCAATAAGGGAACCCAAAAAAACAAAAACAAACTAAGGAAACTAGAACAGGAACAGAATCACAGACATGGAGATCACATAGAGGGTTATCAGTGGGGAAGGGGATGGAGGGAATGAGGGAAAAGGTACAGGGATTAAGAAGCATAAATGGTAGGTACAAAATAGACAGAGGGAGGTTAAGAACACTACAGGAAAGGGAGAAGCCAAAAAACTTACATGTACGACCCATGGACATGAACTAAGTGGGAGAAATGCTGGTGGGAGGGGGGGTGCAGGGTGGAGGGGAATAAAGGGGAGAAAAAATGGGACAACTCTAATAGCATAATCAATAAAATATATTTTTAAAAAACAGATATTTTATGTTTAATTCTCTGATCCCATTTGAGTTCCTTGACACTATACAACCAAAGGAGCTTTATATAGGTTTCTAAAGAACATATCCCCAGGTCTTGGTTCCTACAAATACAGTGGGAAAAGAACCGGATTCTTAATCAAGCTCTGCCATTAACCTGCTTCGGGCTAAGATTAAGTCACAAGAACATTCACGCTCTCACCTTCTGCTTCTGCCATGTGAACTTAATCTTTCCCCCTCTGACTCTTTCACAAGATTCCGGAGGACTCAATGAACTAATACCTGTGAACTAATCACTTTGAAATATGGTCTCATTGTTGACAAGCCAGCACTCAGCAAAGATGGGGGTTTCATGGGAATCAGGGCTTCTGACTCAGCCTGGCTTTCTTAGCTATTCCTGTGTCAATCATCTGTCACTACTCCTTCTTCTCAAACCATGCAGATTTTCAAAGTCTGCACAAGATTATCAGAATTCACATATCCAAGCTTAAAACAGACAGGACAATCCAAAACTGGAAATCAGGAAGATGGCCGGTGTGCTGCTCTCTGTGAGAAGTGGGCATAAAGAACGAGCTGCACTTCTCCCAAAGATGTCTGATGTTTGTGAGTGATTTCTAGCACTTTCACTGGAAAGCTCTCATGCCCATGAACACATTTTGAAGACAGAAATCAATCTTACACTATAACAGGAGAGCAAATCTGTTAGGAAAAATGAAGAGGAGAAAACCACCTAATTCTACAATCCTTTCTACTAAATAAAAGGATTCCAGAAAAGTAAGACTGCATTCATATTTTTCCCTCAGTCTTACCATTTACTAAGCAGCTGCAAGAGGTGAGATTGAAGAGAGAAACTGCATAGTTATCCCTACTAGCCTTTCCATCCGAATAACTTGGGACCAATGCCATCAGGAGGAGACAACCTCCTTTGTCATGTCACCCCAGGGACCTCTCACTCCATCATTCGCATTTTGTACCAGGCCAGTGTTTACCTACATGTATAAGACAAATAACAAACACCCTCACAGAACCAGTCACACTATACACAACAATATATTGGGCATTGCTACACAAGGATAGGCCACCACAGTTCCCTTGGGGCATTTGTGACATTTAAAATAAGGCAGCTACACATAGAAGTTTAATTTAACCCCCCAGATCAAGATGGCTTCTACTTCTCAGGCCCTCAGACACTCAGGAATAAGGTCATTATAGGCATACTGAAGCCCACAGCTGAAAATCATCATAGGACACATTGCACTGAGAATCCAACTAGTTTCACGTAGAGGTAAGTTTTCACCAGAAGGCAGAAACAATGAAGGGACACTAGATAAAGCTAGCAAAGCGAAGGGAAGGAAACAAATGGCATTGGGGGTAGGGAGCTAAACAGACACTTCCATGAAGAAAAGTGCAAAGTTGATGTCCACTATGGCTTACACACTAAAAAGTCCCTTTAACTCTTCTTTTGCTCCTATGTCCATAGCCTCCTACACTGTTCCATAACCTAGAGAGTTTCAGGAGAGTTGCAAAAGCCAGAGAGCTGTTGGTGGGGGAATGACGGAGACATATGTGCACGAGCAAAGAAGAAAACACGCTGGGCAACTGCAGGAGTCCATCCTCGCGACGGAGCCTCAACATATGCTCCATGTACCAAGATGGAAAGGTGCTAAAGATTTCAGGACTTCCTCAAAATGCTGTCGTGAAAAGAGGAGGAAGATGAGGCTGGATGTGAAGAAGGAGCGTGTTGAAGAAATGTATGATGGCTTCAGGAAAACCAGAAATATTGTAGAGCCGAGAGAGAACATCCAGGCACGTCAAACTCAAAACTCATGAAGAGACCCACAGCCTGACTAAAACAACTTGAATCTAGGACAACAAATGTTCCGTCAAACTCCATACTGGCCCCTTTAAATTCTACATTCCAATCAATTCCCCGGCTTCTAAGAGTCAAGGACAAGTCGAGATAACCCAGCCTGTCTGTCTTCACTGCAGTGACCCGCATCCTGTGGGTGCTCAATGCATATTAAAGGAATTGAATGCATGGCTACAAAATTCTAAATCAGGAAATGGAGGGAGAACTGTTTATGTGTAAACCACAATTTTAGTCATTGCCACCTTTTCCAAGTGTTCCTGCTAGTAATATAAATGTGAACTCCAGGTGTCCATCAAATGTGTTACTTATAAGCCTACCAGTTAAGAGGTCTTTTCAGTAAGGCATTATAAATGCTACTTGAAGAAAATTTCAGATCCATCTCTATTCTTAGTGAGCTTTTCATTTTAAAGTTATTCCTCCCAAAGTCAGCAAATATTTTTTAACCAACCCAAAAGTAAAGAATAATTCTGGGTACAATGAATATGGCTGAGTGAGAAAATAACATACACCCCAAGTGCTAGTTAGGACAGACATTGGACTCACTCAGGGCTGTGGTAAAGGTTGTTCCATGGGAGAGACCGAGCAGGAGAAATGCAGAGGCAGATAGACCCAGGTTAGAATTCCCGCATAGTGTTAACAGCAAAAGACAGTAACTCCTGACCCCAGTCCAAAGGCTGATTCTTAGGCTGAAGTGCTGTGATTTGAGATAAAGTTGTCTGGAAAAAGGAATATGGCTTTGGACCTTGTTCCAAACCCCAACTCCCCTGGCTAAGCTGCCGCATTCACTGAGCCTGTTCCCTTCTTTTGCTGTCCGTGTTAGTGGCCCTATCTGAATGGCCAGCATGACGGGTCAGTGAGGTAAATATGTGTTACATCCCTTAGCACAATGTTTACCACATGTTAGTTCTCTCACTTCTGAAACCAATGTTTAGGACTATATATAGGGGAGACGGATAAAGCTGTTGCTATTTAGGGGAAAGAGTACTAGGCTAAGAATTAGTCACCTGGTTCTCATACCATCTAGCTCTGTGACTTTGGACAAGCCGCCTTACTTTCTGATACATCGGCTTTGTCACACGCAAAATGGACTAGGTAATCCCTGAGATGTCCTCTGGCAACACGGGAATTATTCAAAGATGGGAATGGACGGAAGTGCTAGAAAAAAGTGTCACCTCTAGGGTTATCAAGGAACATCAGCCTCGGGGCCCCCAGAATTACTAAACGGGGTCATAATTGCTATCTCAGGATCTAAAGATTTTGGATCAAACAGAACTACTTTGTATTACACTCAAAGGTAGTTGGGGTAGGGGTGGGGAGGTGAAATGGAGAGCAGGAGGGAAAAAAAAATCCTCCTCCTCTGAAATCAAGGCTGCAAGTATCAGATGAAAGAGCCGGCTACCCTACCGAGGCAGACTTGAAACTACTCAGCAACATTAACCCTAACTGGCTAATCCTGGTCAGGTTCGATAAGGGAGCTCCTAGGTGTTCCCCACAAGCAATAGACAGGCAGGACAGAAGCCTTAGAGAAGGAAAATAAAAAGAGGCAGCCAGCTTTGGAGGTGTGTTGGCCTCTCACCTGCCATTGACACACGCACACGGACACATTTCTCTGCCCCTCATGCCTGGGAAGGGGTCCCTTGCCCTGTTTCTGGTCCTGTGTGTGCCTCCTCTCCATCATCCAGCATACACCTTGTTTAAAGCAACAGCATTTCATTGAGGGTCTATGAGGGTTTTATGAGACACTCAGGTGGGGATGAGAACCTGGCTGGGCTGAAGGAGTCACAACATGTTCTTCAAACTGCCTGGGCTGAAAGAATAAACAACTTTATAAAACACACATTTAACAGCACTCCATAAAGCTTCAGAAAGAAGTGACTTTCCCTTACACCTTGCACTGCTCACACATAAATGCACACAACAACTATCCGTTAACCAACAAAAATATCACACTGGGACTATTTCAGAATAGCATCTGAGAGTAATAAAGTATCTTCTAAAATACTCCACAAACATACAGTTCTCACTAGTCATCCTTAATGATCCTCTGCCTCTGTGAAATACCTCCAGGCCCATAGCCTCTCAGGAGCTTCTAGGTAAACATTACCAAGCTCTGCTCAATGTCTCCTAAGACCCAGGCCATTCTACACTGTACAGATATGACTGTCTTCACTTTTACCACCATTTGTATCCACTCTGCCCCTACCATGCTTCTGCCTGGCCGATTCAGACTCATCCTTAGATCTCAATATAAAATATAAATGTATGCTTCTCCAAGAAGCCCTTAGTCAACACCCAAGGTTGGCTTAGGTGCCCTTTCTATGTGCATCTTCATGTATCTTAACATTCATGTCCCTATTGCAATCGTTTGTCAACTTGTCTATCTTCTCCACACATCTCTGCATTCCTTGAGGACAGAGACTGTATCTCTAGCACTTAACACAGTATTGGCATATAGAAGTGCTCAACAAATATTTGTTGAATGAATGAATGAATCTGAACCATATTAATAGTTGTAATAAAAAACTAATCAGGTCTACTGAGGACAAACCAATATAGCTGGCAAAAGGAAAGTGGAAGTTCCCCGGTGGGAAAACTGGGTACTCTCCCTAGAGTTCACAATGAATTAGCTATGTGACTGCACCGGGGATCGATGCTGCTAAACAGGCAATGCCAGAGGGAAGAGGAAAGATTAACAAGGTTAAATCAGTTGCTCCTTGTAAGAAAAGAGGGCAAGAAGTAGCCACTTATAGAACACCTGCATGCATCTCTTTTAAGCCAAATAAAAGCTGGCAAGGTAAGTATGATCACAAGATAAGAAAGCCAATGCTCAGAGAAGCAAATAATGGGTCCAGTAGATAGTAACATTGGTACTATTGGAAGTTGGACCTGCTGACACAAGAGTCCATACTTTTTCACTCTCATTGCTTCTCAAATTTGAAAAGCTAGGATGTTTATATTCACATCCCTGTTAGCAAAACAATGGCTAGGGAGCTGGGCATCCCCGAGTGGTAGCACTGAATCAATAAGCAAATGAACAGGCATTTAGACCTATTATCTATGACCAGCAAAGGGCTCATGTTGCCAAAGATCTTCCTGTCTTTGAAAACAGTTTCCACCCTGGTTGGTGTGATTCAGTGGATTGAGTGCTTGTCTGTGAACCAAAGGGTCGCCAGTTCGATTCCCAGTCAGGGCACAGGCCTGGGTTGCAGACCAGGTCCCCAGTAGGGTGCACACAAAAGATAACCACACATTGATGTTTCTCTCCCCCTCTCTTTCTCCCTCCCTCCTTCTCTCTCTAAAAATAAATAAATAATATCTTTAAAAAAAGAAAATAGTTTCAAATCACAGAAGAGAAAGAAAAGCAGAGGAGTGTCATGAAAGGCTTCTCTAGATTGGTGAATAATAAAATAAAATTATATAAAAACATCACAGAGCACACCCGACCACTCAGAGAAAACGTATCCCAAAAACCTGTCATTATCAGCAGGGATATTAGTCACAGCCACGGGGCTCCACCCAACTCTCAGCATGTAGTCTCCTGCCTCCAAAAACAAAGGTACTCAGAGTCGAGAGAAAACCTCAGGAAATAAAGTGCATTTAATTCCTAGTCAAATGAAAATGCCGTGGGCCCAACGCCAAACAATATTCTTGGCCTGACGGTGTTTGCCACCCTAAATTTACTCAACTGGTAAGCTTCTTTAAGGAGCACCTTATTCAGTCTTTCACAAGCCAGAGATTTACATCCTAATACACAGCTTGCTTCCCCACTGAAGCTGGGACGCAGTGTCCTTGGGCTTTGTCATCCATGGAGAGGTAATGCCAACAAAAACTCTGCTGTTGTCACCCAGCGCTGCTTGTCCAAGTGGTGCCTGGATGAGGTTTTTTAAAGGCAATGCCAAAAGGCCTCCCTCTCCCTGATAACCCAGCCCACTTCTCCCACCCTCACCGGGAATCACCTTTTCAAATGAGAAAACTTTGGAGAGAATTTGCATGCCCATTAACATAACTAAGGTCTGTGCAGATCCTAATATTGCTTGCCTCATTTGATCCTTATGACAATAGCATACGGACTGAGAGATGTCATGGAAGGTTGACAAAGCTCGAAGCCTTGGAATCAGGCCTGGACTGAATGCCTCACTCTCACCCAGGCAAGCTTCAGTTGTCTCATATGAGAAAAAAGGCCACGATATCTATCTTTGCTAGATAGAAACTAACATTATTTTAGGTGCTATTAATTTTAGAAATTTTTAGAGCTAGGAGAACTGAATGGTTAAGTGCATAACTCTGAAGTCAGACAGAGACATCAAGGACTGTGCTGGAGAGAGTTAGGAGAATGATGAATAAAGGTGGTATCGAGACGCAAGTGAAACTAATGACAGATCTGTGGGAATCAGAGCCAGGAAGTCTTAGAAGCCAACAAAAGAAATGGAGGCAGGATGAGGGGATGTAGGGCCATCCAACTGGCCAAAAATCCATCATACTTTAGTTTGTTTTATAGTCATTCCTGACAACTGATTTCACTTTAGCAGTTGATAGTTACTCAACACAGCTCTATGCCATATGATGAGCAAGAGAATAGGTTTGGTACACGTGAGCTGCAGTGAGTTTCTCCCAGACTTGAGCAGAGGATGTGAAAATATCCTAAGACCCGAACTAATGAAACTCAACACATGAGGAGTGTGACAGTCATGTACAGTAGTGGCCTACCATGGGAAGCAGTTGATAAGTATGTTCTCCTAGAAAGGAAGGAGCAAACAGAAGGAGGAAGAGAGATCTCACACATACATACACACACACATATTTACAAATCAAAAGGGCCCACTGAGTGTCCAGCACAATGAAAGAAAAGTGACCCATACTTAGGCACATTTTCATGACATTTCAGAGCACTGGGATTGAAGAGAAATAGCCATAACTCTTCCAAAGGCAAAATGGATCAGTGCTTTCAAATTCTGAGGAAAAATTACTTTCAACCAAGAATTCTGTAACTATCCAAACTAAGATCAAAATGTATGATAAAGACGTTTTCAGGGAAGGATGGCATGAGACTGGGAGGTGAGAGGTAGGTGCCAGTTTAAACATTTAGATTTTATTCTCATTAATAGGAAACCACTAGAAAATTCTGACCAGAGGAGTGGCATGATCTGATTTATGTTAAGTCTTGTAGTCTATTTTATCCAATATTAGCTCTTATAGTCTATTTTTCCAGTATCTTATCAGTCTGTACTCTTACAGCTGCTGTTTACAACTTATCTTTTCTCCATTCTTTTACTTTCAACCTATTTGTATCTTTAAACATAAATTGTCTCCTGTAGATTACATATAGTGGGAGCATGTTTGCTTTTCTTTAATCCAGTGTGACTATCCCCCTCTTTTGATTAGACTGTTTACTACAGTAACATTTAATATTATTTATATGATTGAAAAGTCAATTACCATTCTGCTTCTTGTTTTCTGTATGTCTCATAGCTGCGTTGTTCATACATTCCTCCTTTACTATTTCCTGTGACTTAAGTGGGTATTTCCTAGTATGCTGCTTAAATTCCTTTAATGATTTTTTAACTATTTTTTATTCATTTCTTAGTGGTTGCTCTGGAGCATACAATGTACATCTTAACCTATTAGAATCTACTTCAGATTTATACACTTTCAGTTCCAGTAAGACTTTAAAACTTATTCATATATTGCTCCATTCCCTCTCCCTTTTATGTGCTATTATTGTTATATACATGAATGCCTATATAAGTTACAAAACCAATGGTACATTGTTGTAGTTACCGCTTTTTATTATATTGTCTTTTATGTAAGCTAAGAGAAGAAATGACACAATAAATATATTTACAGTATTATTTCAATTTCATTTTTGAAAAGAAATTTACTGGATATAGAATTCTTGGTTGATAGTTTTTTGTTTGTTTGTTTTTTTCATTTGGAACTTTGAATATGTTGTCACACTGCCTTCTGGTCTCCATTGTTTTTGATGTGAGGTAAGCTATTAATCTTATTGTGATCAGTCATTTTTCTCTTACTGTATTCAAGATATTTCTCTTTATCTTTGGCTTTCAACATTTTGAGAATGACAGTTCTGAGTGTGGATCTTTTTGTGTTTATTGTTCAGCTGCTTAGATGTGTATATTACTGTTTTTCACTAAACTTGAAAAGTTTTCAGTCATGATTTCTTTATTTTTTTTCTACACCTTTCTTCTCCTTCTGGTTCTACCATTACATATATGTTGGTTCATGAAACGGCATTTCACATTTATCTGAGACTCTGTTCATTTTTATTTATTCTTCTTATTTTTTGTTCTTCAGATTGCGTAATCTCTATTCATCTGTTTTCAAGTTCTCTGATTTTTTTTCTTGCCCAATTAAATGTACTATTGAGTCCCTTTAGTAAATATTTCCCTTCAGTTATTATGCTTTTCAACTCCAGAATTTACATTCAGTTTTTTTATATTTCTGTCTCTTTCTTATAGTCTCTATTTGATGAGTTATTGTTATACCTTCCTCTCAATCTTTGGTTTCCTTTAGTTCTTTGAACATATCTATAATAGGTACCTTGAAGTTTCTGTTAGCGAGTCCACCATCTGGGTCCCCTCAAAGTTATTTTTTATTGTGTGCTCTTTTGTTCAATGCATGTATAACACTTTCCTGTTTCTTTACATGCCTCATAATTCTTTGTTGAAAACTACATTTTAGATAGTATAGCAACTCAATATCAATCCCTCCCTCTTTGGGAAGTGTTTAGGAACCTGTTTGTTTTACCATGTGTTTATTTTTTTAGTGACTTGACTGGACTAATTCTTGAAGGCTATTTCCTCCACAGTGCACCATTTGCTTACATTTTTTTCCCCTTGCTTGATATATTCTTTCTTCCTGGCTTCTAGGGGTCACTTTTGGATCTGTGTGAACCACTTTTTGGTCAACATTTGTGCATAAGCCCCCCCAGCAAGTTAGATATACACTCTTATCTTAGACACGCGTGCTTAGAGACTGCTTTCATAGTTCAGGGAGTTTACGGTTTTGTCCCAAATTTAACCTGGAGTTAGTAGCCCAGTTTTCCTCACCATTCACCATATACAGCCCTGGATATACACACAGCCTTACAGACTGCCAAGGAAGAGTGTAATTTTATTTTGAAGCTTGGCTTCCTAGGAATCACC
The DNA here is from genome assembly GCA_004026545.1 of Mormoops blainvillei. Lineage (NCBI taxonomy): Eukaryota > Metazoa > Chordata > Mammalia > Chiroptera > Mormoopidae > Mormoops > Mormoops blainvillei. The sequence continues at coordinate 48,209 of PVJD01006807.1, forward strand.
CTTGGGTCAGAGTAGCTTGTTGTTTAGCCTGAGTTTAAACAAAGGTTGTGCTTACTTCTCTTGAGCAAGTAAGGCTTCCATATTTTGCAGATGGATCTGTATGTGGCTTAGGTCATGCTTTCAAGTCTGCCCCACGTTTTGCTTTGATTGTTCCTGAGTGGGTGCCAGCCCATACACTCAGCTTTCTGGATTCCCCCGGATGAGAGTGCCTCGGGAGGGCTCCCCTTGGGTCTCCTTATCTATTTCTTTCCTACTAGTATGAAACCACCAAGCATGTATTGCTTTCAACAAAACTGTAATCATAAACTTCTCCATATTCTGTTACAAATAAATTCAGCCTTCTCAGGTAAGGTTGTAGGGTTATCTGTTTTTTGTTTTTTGTTTTTTTTTAAGTTCTTAATTGTTTATACTATTACATTTGTCCCAATTTTTCCCCTTTTTCCCCCTCTCACCAGCCTCCCCCTTCCCACAGTCCATCCCTGCACCACTGTCCATGTCCATGGGTCACGCATGTGTTCTTTGTCTAATCCCTTTGCCTTCTTTCATCCAGTCCCACCCTCACCCTCCCATCTTACAGCTGTCAGTCTGTCCCATGTTTCTATGTCTCTGGTTCTATTTTTCTCATTAGTTTATTTTGTACATTAGATTCCACTTATAAGTGAGATGATACAGTATTTTTCTTTCACTGCCTGGCTTATTTCACTTAGCATAACAGTCTCCAGTTCCATCCACGCTGTCACAGAAGGTAAGAATTTCTTCTTTTTTACTGCTACCATAGTATCCCATTGTGTAAATGTACCACAGCTTTCTTATCCACTCACCTACTCATGGGCACTTAGGCTGTTTCCAGATCTTGGTTGTGGTAAATAATGCTGCTATGACCATAGGAGTGCATATATTTTTTTGAATTATTGTTTCAAGATTCTTTGGATATATTGCAGGGCTATTTTTGAAGCTTAAATCTTTGCCTTAGAAAAACTTCTCTACCTTCTTCACAGAAACTGGGGACAGTGACAGCCCTTGCCATACAAATGGGAGAGAAGAGAGCACCAATCTTCCCAGCTGTACCTGACAGAAAGAGTGCTTTTGTGACACAGACTGAGAGGGCTGGGAGTATGTAAGAGAGGGCCAGGTTTGGCCTGCCCCTACTAGAATGAAACAGTGGTCCTAGATGCTGGCAGGAGAGAAAGCCCCCTTCTAGGCTGCGCTGCTCCAAGCAGAGCAGCCATATTAGAGCTCTGTCACATGGCGCTTGGGAGGGAACGGTAGGGCTAAGCTCCTGTTCAACTGTCACCAACTCATTTTCCTGACTAAGATTTGGTAGATTTTCTTGAACAAATGTTTCTCCACTAGCTGTATGCTCTAAGGATGATCTCCAGAGGCTTTAAATAGTTTTTATACATGTAATTTTCATCAGCTAAATGATTATTTTGCTGGGGAAAGGGTCCACTGAACTCCTCATACTAACATTCCAGAAGTCCCAGCTCTGACTCATATTTTAAACGATTCTTTGCTCTGTTGTGTGGAGAACAGAAACAGAGTAGAAGCAGTAAACTCTATATTAAAAATATCCATCATCATTATTTATATATGCAATGTCTTTAATACAGCCTGATGCACAGCAGTGCTCATAAATGTTAACTTCCTTTCTGAGGAACTGGGTCCTTTACAAACAGGGCTGTCCGCCAGTCAGGAGACCTCATATGCTCAGGATGCCCCCCCAAAACTGTTCTTGCTTGTTAGCTTCCCATTCTCAACTAAGATTTTCCAACCCCAAGATACCCAGTCCACCAGCCTTCCTCAAAGTAGCCTTCTCCTCCCACTAAGAGACCGCTGAACTTCCTGTCCACATCTAAACCCAGTCTCACCTTCCTTCCAACCCCACAACTTTCTGTCTTTGCTTCAGATTTCCCAGGCTCGATACCTAATATGTTTGCGTAAGCACTTGTCAGTTCTACCTCAGGTTTTCCTGCCTTCCCATGTGCAACCTCTTCCATTATTTATTGCCTGTCCCTCCAAGTGTCATCTTACTTGCCCAGACTACATGGTCCACACTCCCAGATACAATCCAGTTGCCTCTGTCCCCTCGTTGGCTTTACTTGTAGCTCTCAGTTGATGCTAATCCCTGGCTGTTTTTCCAGGACACCTGACCTTGTTCTATCCGCTGTTGTATACTTAGACTTGCTCCTGACACACACACCTGAGTTTCATTTATTATTTATGATCTTCTGCTTCCCTACTCAATTCTGGTTCAGGGACTTCTTCATGGGCCTTCAGTATAAAGCCTCTCCCCACACCAACTCTAAATATCTCACTTAGTTCCAGCTACCAGTTTCTAGCACTCACCTCAAATCACTGCTATCCTGTTATCTTGTGCTTTTAATCTGGTCTTTTTGTCCTGCTAATCCCCCACGCAGTCTCTGTTCTAGTTGTTTGACCTGCTGCCAACATCCCAAACACAAAAATTTACCTCTATACTTGTTTCTACCAGTATTGACTGACTTGTGCTTTATGCACTGTTCTAGCATTAAGTATAGCACAGAATAACCCAAAACAAAGATCCTTAATAGATCTCAGTGGTTTTAAAATAAACCAAAATATCTGAAAAGGTATGAACCAGACTACAATAAGGGAACTATTATTTAAAGAGTACAAGATTGATGAGGACAAGGATTTTATTTTATTTATCACTGTATCCCCAGCACCCAGAATACTCCTTGACATATAATAAGCTCTCAATAAATATTCGTAGAATGAATAAGTGAATGAAAAGTACATTTATTAGAGTTCAGCTGACTGTAACCTTAGAAGCAAAACAGTTTTGCATTTTTACGCCAACTAGTCAAGCATCCTCAACATACTAATTACATCCTTATGCTGCCACAGATTACTTCTAAGACATCATCTTTGTGATTTTAACACCCTTTGAGATGCATTCATTTATTCTTTCTCCAGCGACTACTCCCAACTTAAAGTTTTGTTTTATCTTTTTCTTCAAACTCTACCCAAATCTTTGATACCTTAAAATTGTGTTCAGCGTGCTAGATAAAGCTACTCCAACCCCAGATATAAGTTCCCCACTTAAAATACCACACCTTTGTCTGCCTATTGAACTTAAAGGCAAGATGGGAGGGGTGTTATGGGGGCTATGCTCCTTTGTAAATGTTGTTGTAGGTAAGAGGAACACCTGTGTCAAATTCTATCCATTCCCCTTGCTGTAAGCAGGAATCTACTTGGCATTTCTCGGAATTTATGATGTTTTTGACCATTTTCCACCCGAATGTAGAACTTAGTTAAGAAGTGTAGGAAGCTCGAGAAAGGGGCAGAAATGATCACTCCCTGTGTAAAGAGCTTTAGAAAGAAAGGCAACTAGTTTCACTTATTTTTTAATTTCTGACCACTAGTGTAAGTAACTTTGATTTTCTTCTCAAGAGACTAACAAAAATTGACTGATGTTAGCCTGGTCTGGTGGGAGACAAGAGTGCATCTCTTTAATTGGTTATATTATTATAATTTAAATTAACACTCTACCATGGGTTATAGTGTGACCATTTTTATCCCATATGATCTTTTCAGGGACTTTCAAAAGGCTGAGATTTAGAACTTAGGAATCCCTGAGGAAAAGAGGTGCTAAGTTTCATTAATTTTGTGTCATGCTTTTGGGTATATGACATTCTTTAATTTTATTTTAACCAAGAAAATCACCAAGAGTACAAATGCTACCACCACTGATCAGATATGCTTGGTCCTCAGATCTCCACAGGGCTTTTGAAAAAATTTTTTATAAAAGTATCTAAATTAAGAGGACAACAATAATAATAAGCAATTTTCATCAACAATACTTTTTACCTCTGTGCCATACCCAAATAGCTAAGACATCACGGTAATATAAGTTACTCCACACACAAGCACATGGGAGGGGGGTTAACCTAGCAACACCTCTCATCCGCCACCTCCCCACATCCTCCCTTAATCTGTCTCTAACTGGCATCCATAGTTGTAGCTATGACTCAATGTAATCCTGTGTTTGCCTCCTTTAACATGCTGGCTATGAGTTGAAGGATACTGGTACCAATGTTAGCCCTCCTATGTGGCTTAAAATGAAGAACTGTATAGATCAAAAGAGTTGCAAAATAAATGAACAGATCGAAAGACCTAGAAAGTCACTTAATATCATCTTCTTCCTGAGATTTGGATCTACTATATAATTGCCCCACATCGAGGGACATGTGTACAAAATACCCCCAATCGAACACATTTACTTCATTAGATGCATAAATTAACCAATTAAAAATAACAAATCAAAATGACTTCCCAAGGGCCACAATCAAAAAGCATATTACTAGAGAACAGGTCCCTCAGCACTTAAGCAGTAGTCTTCCCTTATCCTCAAGGGAAAGTTTCTAAGACCCCCAGTGGATGCCTGAAACCCTGAGTGGTACCTTCATGTATTATGTTTTTTTTTTCCTATACATGCATACCTATTATGAAGTTTAGTTTATAAATTAGGCATTATAAGTGATTAACAACAAAATCTACTAATAAAATAGAACAATTATTATAATATAGGATAATAAAAGTTATATAAATGTGAGCTCTCTCCCTTTGGTAACCAATCTTATAACAGAAATGGCTACTAAGTGACTTACAGGCGAGTAGCATATACAGTGTGGGTACTCTGGGCAAAGGGATGATTCACATCTGAGGCAGGACTGTGTAGGATGGCATGATATATCATCCTCTACTCAGAACAATATACAATTTAAAACATATAAGATACTTACTTCATGAATGTTCCATTTAATATTTGTGGATCATGGGTAATTGAAACTACAGAAAGCAAAACCATAGATAAGGGGGGACTGCTGTACCAGGACGACCCAAGCTAGGAACATCTGAGTCTCCACTGAAGCCCGGCAGCTTTCACCACCATGGTTAGGGAAATGGGTCTAGTTTAGACCCAACCCCCCGAGAGGAAACTGAAATGAACAAGAAATCCTCAGAAGTGCAGAAGCTTTACGCCTCCGGGGGAAAGGTGGTGAAAACAGTGCAAATACATATTCAGTCAGATTGCTCCTGCCTGGCAGGAAACAAGATGGTGTCTACGTGAAGAAGACAGCAGGATAGGAAGGGGGGACATCAAGCCAGATGGTAGAGATCTATGTCAGCCAGTCTATAGCTCAAGAATTAATACCTGAGATGAAAGGGATTTCATGCCGAAATCAAATTCCAAACTAACTTTATTAAGATGCTTAAGGAACCTACCCTTTGAAAACTCCTCTCCTCCGTTTATACTGCTTTTCTTTGTTTCACTTTGTTTTTCTTTTATCTTTTTGAGTTACTCAGACCCATTAGTCTCCTGAATATCCCTCAATACTCGATGCCAGCTTTCCACTAGAATAAATTGCAACTCCCTAAATCTAATATCAGAGATAAAGAGCAGGCAGGCTTAGATGGAGTGTTCTATAATAAGCACCCAATTCTATTTCATGTAATCAGAAGACAGCTAAGGAAACTTTGTACAGTCTTTTATTTCATAAGCAGGAGTTACCAATGACACAAACTGAAACAGCTAACTCCAGATATCAATCAATGCTCCTTTGGTATCTTCATGGAAATGCAGCCTGAAGAATCAGAAGAAATGGGAAAGAAAGGATTCTTGACAGAGAAAATTTCCCTTGAATATCAATATCAAGTAACCCAGTAGTTTCCAACATATTCCAACCACTTGCAGAAGAGAAGTTCTCTGCACAGCCTTCATTTATAAAAGAGATAACGGCATAGATGTTCTGGTTGAAGTGGCCCTCAGGAATCCACCATTTCACAGTTCGTCTCCCCTCATCACCTTCACCTCCTGTTCCTTCCTTTGTAGCTGCTTCTGAGGCATAACTGTAGAACCCCAGGGCTACATAAAAAATGATTCAAAGAATGCTGGCTAGTGGTTAAACATAAAACCTTCAGAATCAAGAAATCCTAGTTCCAAATCCCAATTCTCCCATTTATCAACTATGTCAATTTAAGCAAATTAACCGAAGCTTCTGTATGTGAATTCCTCATCTATAAAATGCAGATAGTAGCAATCTCAAAGGCTGTTTTGGAAGTTACATAAGATTATGCATGTAAAATACTTAGCATTGACTATCTATAATAAGAATTCAATAAATGTCAGATATTACTATTATTAAGATGACATATTTTATAAGAATACAATATAGTCTTTTAATAGTGGAGGTAAGAATTTGTAACTCTTGCTTTTAAATTCTTCTAGAACATTGTTTCCCAAATTGTGTTCAGCAGAATATTATCCCAATGAAATATTTCACGAATAAAAGGTTTATGGTCAAATCTATTAGGAAAATGTTGTGTCTCATAAAGCCTCCTAGAGGCTCACAGTGCATAACTAAGGCTAGGTTTCTGAAACAGAAGTCACTGAGTCATATGATGAAATTTCACCTTAGAAAGATCACTCTTGCTGGACTGTGGAGAATAGAATAAGCAAGAATCATGGCACGTACTCTGGTTAGGAAACCAATGCAATAATCCGGGGAAATTACAGCAGCCTGAACTAGGGTAGGATAAAGAACAGTGGTCAGATCCAAGAGAAAATGGGGGAGAGAGGAAGGGAGATAAAAGAGTCAATGATGAAACCCAAGTTTTTGGCTTAGATGATGAGATCAAAGGTAGTATCATTAATGAAACTGGAATACAGAGCAGGGCCAGACTGGGGAAAGGTGAGTTTCATTTCACAATAGTGAGTTTAGGATACGCATTTTCCAGACATTTTTCCATTGCATGTGATAGAAGCCCATTCAAACTAACTAGAGTGAAAAGGGAAAGTATTAACTCACGTAATGGAGAAAGAGAGGGGTGACTTGATTTTGGACCTTTGAGCAATGCCCCTTGTCCACCCTGTGGCTTGTGTCATTGTCTTTCAGCTTGGCAAGAGAGAGCCCTGTACCAACCTGGTTTAATGAGAATCTTTCTGATTCTAGAGAATCCTCTGAGACATGACTGTGCCTCCCATTGCCTTGACCTGAGAAACTCACTTTGCAATGCTTGCTCAAAGCCACTTCACCTTTTAATAGACCTGTTCACATGGACAAAACCCTAGCTGGATTCTCAGCTAAGTATGAGACATATCTATGACACATGAGGTATATGCAGTGCTTAGAAAAACTAAAAATTCAAAGTATCTCATCATAACTGTAGAGCAATACCAAATTCTCTTCCAAGTTGGTGGCATCCTCAGTTGGTGTAGGCCAATCTAAGAGATGGTCACCACACTGAGTTGCAAATAGGTATATGGGTAAGAGAAACCTGTGCCTGTTGAAATTTTCACTTCTCTAAAATCCCTCCCATTTCTGGGCTGACGCTTTAAGAAGAGAAAATAGAAACATATATCTCTCATGCCTCTTTCCTCCATCCTCTCAAATGTCCTGGATTGAAAAGGGTGAAATCCTCTATCAATGCTTCTCAAATCTTAGGTGTGCATCACATATGCCCATAGGGCTTACTTTTTTAAAAAATCCATTGCTGTGCCCTGTGTACAGTAAATCTGAGCTGGGACCAGGGGATCTGGATTTCTAACAAGCTTCCAAATGATGCTGGTACTGCCGATCTGGGGACCACACTTCGTAAACCAGTACTGGAAGTCATTCTTCCCATCCAACCTTGTGGCTAAACTTCATTGCAAACAAAGGGATTTTTGATTTCTGCACATTGAAAGAACTCTATGTCCTGAATCCTCTCCTGAATAAGGGTGCTTTCTCTGCATAATAGGAGACTTCTACGATACGACTCCTACAGGCTTAGCCCTTGATTATTTAGATAGCACCTAGATTATTTTAGTAAATCCTTTAACACTCTAAAATGCTTGGTTTTCAAGCCTATTGTCTTACTGAATTCCATTTTGTATGCCAGAAGCTGAATATTATTCTATAGCTTCTCTCTTCATTCCATCTATAACATTTCTAACATACCTACAGGCAGATGGATATCCATAGCTGAGGAGAAAATCATGAACTCAGAGAGGCGTGAATACACACACACACACACACATACACACACATATTTTCAAAAATATACCCCATTAAATGTATTATTTTGCCACTGGAATTTTAGGGGAAAAAATTTCTCTCCAAACAACTTCATTTTCTCCCCTCAGTTATAGCTACATAGTCATGGTACCTCCTCTTTTGATCTGACATAGAAAACTCAACACTTAAAGTTCCTTTTTAGTTGTTTCTTTTAGCTAATATTTTCTAGGTATTATAACTTTTCTCCTTAGCCTACCTTATTAGTCCTCTTCATTCTTGGATTTTTAAATTTTTGCCCATTTAGAAAAATTTTAGGAAAAAAAATTTAGGGTTCCTTTGGCCTTTGTTAAAGGTTCACCAGCATAAACACCACAAAAGTTCTTTTTTGAAAAAGCCATCCTCTCCCAGCTGTCCTGAAGGGTGAAAAGCAAAGTGGTCTGTGTCCAAGCTCAGCTTCCAAGGGCAGGGCTCTAACCCAGAGTTAGGTGGTATCAGGGATAATTAAAGGAGAGGCCCAGCTCGCAAGTGGGAGAAGGCAAACACAGGAAAGGATGTTTGGGGACTAACTGAACAACTAATTCTCCCATGGGGGATGGAGAAGGAGAGAGCTGAGAGGTCAGTCATAATTGGGATAGTTTGACGGTTTCCTCTAAAGGCCCCTCTGCTCCCAAAATGCTCCTACTGTCAACAACATGGAAAATTTTTCCTTCAGGTTGTTATTTTCTCTCCACCTATACATTTACTAACGTCAATAATCCTCGTAGGTATACCACGTCTAAAACAAGAAATGTCTGATAAGACAAAGGGGTAGAGAAGAGTGTAGCTCATGGTTGTACCCTGAATGGGAGAACCCTGGTTAAGGTTTCCTTGGAAGGCAGAAGACAGCATGAGCCTATAAAAGAGGGGGGAAAAACTGGAGCTAAAACTGCAAATGAAGCAGAGACAGGTGGGGTAGTTTAGTCATTAGTGAATATCAGAGACTTCTAAAACGGCAATATTTCTGTGACAATCAGGACCAGAATCCCAGCACGGGGGTTCCAATTACACCTTAGGGTGGTGACCTTTAAATTGTGCAGTGCACGGCCTGGGAGGCCATGTGCAGCAGCCTAAGTCCTGCGGAGGCCAAAATAAATCGCCGCAAGGATAAGACATAGAGTGCTCCCAGACCTCCATCTCTCTCCCTCTACACTGAGTGAAGCCCACCCAGGAAAATGCTGAATCTCAAGATTTGTCAAGTTTGACAAAAAAACAGGTGTGTTCTTCTTCAAAGGTCTTCATTTATGAGGTTAACTACCAAAACTGCACTTGACTTTTCGGCTAAACAAGGAGAAAAACATCCAGCATTCGACTGCGACTCTTAATTTTAAAGTGAATCAAAAGAGAAGCCAAAGGCCAGTAGGAAAAATTAAAAAGTTTTTCCACCAAATCCTAGAATGATCCATAGGAGGAAAGGACCCTCATCAGAGGTAGCTGTGCCCCCTCCCAAATTATACATGAGAGAGCCTCCTGCCAAAGAATCCACAACTTCTCCCTCTTCTCCAAGGTAGTATCATTAATGAAACTGGAATACAGAGCAGGTGGGAACTCTAGTACCTGGGCACCCCATTACATTTTCCATTTGGCTATTATTTCCTGCCCACAGAAGACCTGCTGTGATCTATTATGTTCAAAAACAATGTCAGCAAAATTGTTATTAAGGGTCTATGTAAAACAACTGTGTCAGCAGGTGAATTTTTCCATCTGTGTTGCCAAGTAGCATTAATTAGCCAGGTAAACTTGGATGAGTCACTTTCTTTGTGGTTCTTCAGGTTCTTCACCTGAAGATTGGAGATTAAGTCTCGGTACTACCTTATATTCCTTTTAGCTCTAATGCTTCATTCTGCATCTTACTCTCCATAGTGCTTTCAGCACCTTTCCCAGGATTAGCTCTACAAAACCTGTAATTGTTCTTACTTGACAAAGGCAAGGCCCTACAGTGATCCCTAAGAAGCTCTGCAAAAGAGAGAGAGAGGAACACAGGTACAAAGAAGAAAAATGGCCATGAATAAGTACCTATCAATAATAACCTTAAATGTAAATGAATTAAATGCTCCAATCAAAAGACATAGGGTAGCTGAATGGGTAAGAAAATATGACCCACATATATACTGTCTATAAGGGACCCACCAAAGAACAAAAGGCCTACACAGACTGAAAGTGAAGGAATGGAAAAAAATATCAAAGCAAACAGACATGGAAAAAAAGCTGGGGTACCAATACATATACCAGACAAAATAGATTTCAAAACAAAGGCCATAAAAAAAGACAAAGAAGCACACTACATAATACTTAAGGGAGTAATACATCAAGAAGATATAACCTTGTAAACATATATGCACCTAACATGGGAGCACCTAAATATATAAGGAAAATCATGGAGGACTTCAAGAAAAGATAGCAACAGCAACATGCTCATCTTAGGGGATTTTAACACTGCACTATCAACAATGGTGAGATCTTCCAAATAAAATATCATCAGCAAGGATATTGTCACATCGAATGACAATATCATTCTATGATCAAATGGACTTCATTGATATATACAGAACCTTTCACCACAAAGAAGCAAAATATACATTCTTTTGAAATGCGCATGGAACATTTTCAAAGATAGACCACATGGTAGGACACAAAACAAGCCTCAACTAATTCCAGAAAATTGAAATAATATCAAGTACCTTCTAGGATCACGATGGCTTAAAACTAGAAATCAACCTCAAGGAAAAAACTCAAAAACATTCAAATACATGGAGACTGAATAACATATTATTAAATAATGAATGGGTTAGCAATGAGACCAAGGAAGAAATCAAAAAGTTTCTGGAAGTAAATGAAAATGAACACAAAATGGCCCAAAACCTATGGGACACGTGAAGGCAGGACTGAAAGGGAAGTTCATAGCAATGCAGGTCTACCTAAAAATGATAGAAAAATCTCAGATAAACAACCTAACCCTACATCTACAAGAACTAGAGGAATAAAAACAAGCAAAGCCCAGAGTGAGTAGAAGGAAGGAAATAATCAAGATCAGAGCAGAATGAAATGACAAGAGACTAAAAAAAAAAAAAAAAAAAAAAAAAAAAAAAAAAAAAAAAAAAAAAAAAAAAAAAAAAAAAAAAAAAAAAAAAAAAAAAAAAAAAAAAAAAAAAAAAAAAAAAAAAAAAAAAATTCAAGTGATCAATGAATCCAGGAACTGTTTCTTTGAAAAGATATACAAAAACAATAAGTCTTTCACCAAACTCATCAAGAAAGAAAAGACCCAAATAAATAAATTAAATTAGGAATGAAAGAGAAGTTACAACTGATACCACAGAAATACAAAGGATTGTAAGAAACTACTATGAAAAACTATATGTAAAGAAATTGGACAACCAGGGTGAAATGGACAAATTTCTAAAAACATATAATCTTCCAAAACTGAATCAAGAAGTAGAAAGGTTGAATAGTAGAAAGATAACAACTAGTGAAATTGAAGCAGTAATCAAAGAACTCCCAACACACAAAAGCCCTGGATTGCAGGACCTCACAAGAGAATTTTACCAAACATTTTTTTAAAACTAACTCCTCTCCTTCTCAAACTATTCCAAAAAATTCAAGAAGGGGGAAGACTCCCAAACTCTTTTTATGAGGCCAGTATCATCCTAATTCCAAAACTGGGTAAAGACACAAGAAAGAAAGAAAACTACAGGCCAATATTACTGATGAACATAGGTGCTCAAATCCTCAACAAAATATTGGCAATCCAGACCTAGAAATACATTAAAAAGATCATACACCAGGATCAAGTGGGATTCATCCTAGGGATGCAAGGATGGTACAATATTTGCAAATCAATAAAAATAATATACCACATAAACAAAAGGAAAGATGAAACTCACATGATCATATCAATAGATGCTAAAAAATCATTTGATAAAGTCCAGCACTGATTTATGATAAACACACTCAGCGAAGTGGGAAGAGAGGGAGCATACCTCAACATAATAAAGGCCATATATGAGAAACCTGCTGCCAATATCGTATTCAGGCAAAAACTAAAATCTTTCCTGTTAACATCAGGAACAAGGCAAGGGTATCTGCTTTTACTACTTCTATTTAACATAATATTGGAAGTTCTAGCCACAGTGATCAAACAAGAAAAAGAAATAAAGTGCATCCAAATTGAAAAGGAGGAAGTAAAAGTGTCATTATTTGCAAATGAATGATAGTGTACATAGAAATCCTATAGTCTGTACCAAAAAACTACTTGACCTAGTAAGTGAATTTGGCAAAACAGCTGGATACAAACTCAATATTCAGAAATCAAAGGCACTTTTGTATACCAACAATGAAATATCAGAAACAGAAACTAGGGGAAAAAATCCTATTTACTCTAGCAACAACAAAAATAAAGTACCTAGGAATAAACCTAACCAAGGAGGTAAGAGACCTGTACTCAGGGAACTACAGAACACTGAAGAAAGAAATTAAGGAAGGTACAAAGAAATTGAAGTACATACCATGTTCATGGATTGGAAAAATTAACATCACTAAAATGTCCATACTCCCCAAAGCAATCTATAGATTCAGTGTAATCCCTATTAAAATACCAATGGCATTTATCACAGATCTAGAACAAATATACCCAAAATTTATATGGAACAAAGAAAGACCCCAAATAGCCTAGGCAATCTTGACAAAGATGAACAAAGTTGGAGGGATCACAATACCTGATATTGAACTATATTACAAGGGCCACTGTAATAAAAAACAGTCTGGTACTGGCATAAGAACAGACACATAGATCAATGGAACAGAATAGAGAGCCCAGAAATAAACCAAAGTCTCTACGGTAAATTAATATTTGACAAAGGGGGCAGGAACACAAAATGGAGTAAAAATAGCTTATATCATACACAAAAATAAACTCAAGATGGATAAAAGACTTAATATAAGTCATGACACTGTTAAAGTCCTAGAGGAAAACATACGCTGGAAGATCTCAGATATACCATGCAGCAATATTTTTGCCAATATATCTCCTAAGGCAAGGGAAATAAAGGAAAGAAATAAACAAATGGGACTCCATCAAAGTAAAAAGTTTCTGCACAGATAAAGGAAACATCATTGAAATGAAAAGGGATCCAACCTTATGGGAAAACATTTTTGCCAATGATATTGGACAGAGTTTGATCTCCAAAATATATATAGAACTCATATGACTAAACACCAGGAAGACAAACAATCCAATCAAAAAGTGGGCGAAGGACCCAAACAGTGATTTCTCCAAGGAGAACATACAGAGGGCCCAGAGACATATGAAAGGATGCTCAACATCACCAGCCATCAGAGATGCAAATTAAAACCACAATGAGATACCACCTCACACTGGTCAGAATGGCCATCATTAATAAATCAATAACAAGTGCTGGTAAGAATGTGGAGAAAAAGGAACCCTAGTGCACTATTGGTGGAAATGCAGATTGGTGCAGCCACTGTGGAAAACAGTATGGAATTTCCCCAAAAAACTAAAGATGGGAATGCCTTTTGAACCAGTGATTGCACTGTTGGGATTATACCCTAAGAATCCTGAAACACCAATTCAAAAAACTTCTGCACCTCTATGTTCCTAGCAAAGTTATTTACAATAGCCAAGTTCTGGAAACAGCCTAAGCACCCATCAGCGAATGAGTGGATCAAAAACCTGTGGCATATTTACACAATGGAATACTACACAACAGAAGGAAAGAAGGAACTCCTATCATTTCACGACAGCATGGATGGAACTAGAGGGTATTATGCTAAGTGAAGTAAGCCAGTCAGAAAAGACAAATACCATATGATCTCACCTATGAGAGGAACCTAATGAACCAAAACAAAGTAACAAGCACAATAGAACTGGAGACATGGAAACATGGAACAGTCTGACAGTGACCAGAGTGGAGGTTGGAGAGGGATAATGGTGGAAAGAAAGGGAAGGGACTGGTCAAATAGCATGTATGAATGACCCATGGACATGAACAACAGTGTGGGGACTGACTGTGGGAGTGGGGATGGACTGGGTGGAGGAGGGCAAAGGGTGAGAAATTGGGACAACTGAAATAGAATAACAATAAAATATTTTTAAGAAAAAAGAATTAGAAGCTCTGCAAAGATAGGCAAAATAAAAAGAAAGCCAAACACCTGCTTTTCACATTGTTTCCTTTAGCATTTCTTCATAAAGACCATCTTCCATGTCCTTTGCTAAGCATCAGGCACCAAACTGCATGGAAAAGGGTAAATCTATTGTCTATTAATCTGTGAAGATTTTTATTTTTTTAATATGTTTTATTGATTATGCTATTACCATTGCCTCATTTTTTTCTCCCCTTTATTCCCCTCTGCCCTGCACTGCCCTCGCTCCCCCCCTCCTCACTCCCAGCAGCATTCCTCCCTTTAGTTCGCGCCCATGGGTTGTACATATAAGTTCTTTGGCTTCTCCATTTTCTATACTACTCTTAATCTCCCCCTGTCTATTTTGTACCTACCATTTATCCTTCTTAATCCCTGTACCTTTTTCCCCATTCTCCCCACCCCTCCCCACTGATGGCCTTCCATGTGATCTCCATTTCTGTGATTCTGTCCCTTTTCTAGCAGTTTGCTTAGTTCTTTTGTTTTTTTAGGTTCCCTTGTTGATAGTTGTGAGTTTGTTGTCATTTTACTGTTCATAGCTTTTATCATCTTCTTTTTCTTAGATAATTCCATTTAAAATTTCAAGTAATAATGGCTCGGTGATGATGAACTTCTTTAACTTTACCTGGGAAGCACTTTATCTGCCCTTCCATTCTAAATGATAGCTTCGCTGGATAGAGTAATCTTGGATGTACGCCCTTGTCTTTCATGACTTTGAGTACTTCTTTCCAGCCCCTTCTTGCCTGGAAAGTTTCTTTTGAGAAATCAGCTCATAGTCTTATGGGAACTCCTTTGTAGGTAACTCTCTCCTTTTCTCTTGCTGCTTTTAAGATTCTCTCCTTCTCTTTAATCTTGGGTAATGTAATTCTGATGTGCCTTGGTGTGTGCTTCCTTAGGTCCAACTTCTTTGGGGCTCCCTGAGCTTCCTGGACTTCCTGGAAGTCTATTTCCTTTGCCAGATTGGGGAAATTCTCCTTCGTTATTTGTTCAAATAAGTTTTCGATGTCTTGCTCTTCCTCTTCTCCTTCTGGCACCCCCATGATTCGCATGTTGGAACATTTAAAGTTGTCCCAGAGGTTTCTCACCCTCTCCTCATTTTTTTAAATTCTGGTTTCTTCATTCTGTTCTGCTGGAATGTTTATTTCTTCTTTCTGCTCCAAATCATTGATTTTAGTCCTGGTTTCCTTCCCTTCACTGCTGGTTCCCTGTATATTTTTCTTTATTTCACTTTGCATGCCTTCACTTTTTCCTTCCTTTTGCAACCATACTCCACCAATTCTGTAAGCATCCAGATTACCAGTATTTTGAACTCTGCATTTGTTAGGTTGGCTATCTCTTCATTGCTTATTTCTATTTTTGGAGCTTTGATCTGTTCTTTTGTTTGGGTCATTTTTTTTTTTTGTCTCCATGCACCTATTACATTTAAGGGGAGGAGCCTTAGGTATTCACCAGGGTGGGGCAACCACATCACTGCCTTGTGGTGCTGCATGTGGGGGAGGGGTCCGAGAAGGAACAATGCCACTTGTTTGGCTCTTGGCCAGCTTTCAGTCACTTCCCCTACTACCCACAAGCAAACTGGGACCTTCTGGTGCTGATTCCCAGGTGAGTGGGTTTGTGTATGTTCCAGGACCCCGTGCATCTCTCAAACAAACTCTCCTGAGACAGGCAGTTTCTCCTGCTGCCGCAACCCCCACAGGTTTTTACTGGCAGAGCTTTTGAGGCTTTCTTTTCCTGTACCGGCACCCTGGGTTGTGTGGTCTCTCTCACTCCCCAGTTGTGCCTCCTGGTTTATCCGCAAATGTGGGACCACCATGTCCACCAGCGACTGCCTTGCCCAACCTGGCCTGCCAGTCAACACCTTGCCACACCTCCCTCTGCCCCAGCTGCCCATCTCTACCCATCCTACCAGTCTGGATGGATGTTTCTTCTTTAACTCCTTGGTTGTCGGACTTCTGTACAGTTTGATTTTCTGTCAATTCTGGTTATTTTTTGTTTTTAAATTTGTTGTTGTCCTTCTTTCAGTTGTGCAAAGAAACAAAATATATCTATCTACCCCACCATCTTGACCAGAAATCCTGAGCTGTGAGGATTTTTAGGCTGAAGCAATTTGCTCTGCCTCTTGTCTTGTCCAGTGAGATCTCTCTGTGATGCTCTCCAAATGACAGGCAAGCAAAGAAGATGCTGCTTCCCCTTTCACCACACCTCACTCTGGCATTGTGGCAATAACCAGCCCCCCCACCCCCCACCATCACCACCACCACCATTACCACCTTTTGTGTTCAAACAGGAGTGAAGAAGGCTCAGGGCTCCTTCACCAGCACTTCCACCTGGGGTGAAGGCTGAGCGCAGCTTGCCAAGAGGAAAATGGACAATGCCACAGCAGAGAGAAATTGTGCTTTTGGGTTCTGAGAAGAAATGAGAAACAATGGGAAGCTCTGTTAGGTGTCTCAGGCCCTACCTTTTACATCTTCCATTCAGCCTGGGATCAATTGGAGCTGCTCCACCAAGATGTCTGTTCTTTTCATCTTCCTTCCTGGCTTCTTGTTTTTCTGGAAGCTTAAGGATGCTTATGGAATTTCCATCCCGCCCCTGCTTTGACTGTGACAGTACCATCCCCAGACTATTGAGCTAGTTGTCTCATACAAAATAATAATAAAGGTAGCAGTAATATATAATAATACTTATCAATCAATTCTTATGTTTCATGCATGTGCCTGGTATATTCTCAAGTTACTGTTGGAGGATGTGACTGCTAGTTAACACAAGAGCTGGACCGGGGCAATTGGAAGTTACTCACCCCTCCCCTGTTTCCTTGGGATGTAAGTTCGAGCCACTTTCTGCCCTGGAGCCATTTCAAGGATGTACCCTTGAGACAGGTGCTGTCAATGCCACCTGCATTGTATGCATGAATGAACTGAATTATGACCTCTGTGTAAACTTGAAGACTTTCTATGGCACATACTGAGATCTACTCATCTTGCAGCTGCTGAAGACAAGCCCCCTATGTAAGTTTCAGTGCTTGTTAAACCTACCATCTACCAATCTGGAGTGGCTGTCCTCTTTTTTCAGTCTCTTCCTGCCCTCTGTGTAAGGGGCCAATTTCAGATTTCACCTGGGAAGCTCCTAAGTTTTCAACCAACATTTACCCTCACAATAGCCTATGAGGTCAAGCTGTTCCTAACCTCACTTTATCAAAGATGAAACTGAAAGTCAGGGCAGTCAGTTTGCCTGATGTCACACAGCTAGTGAGCAGCAATGGGATTAGAACCCAGGCAGCTTGAGGACAGAGCCTGCACTTGCTACTCCTCTCCTAACTGGTGTAAGCCACACCTTCCTCATGTCCCACCTTCCACAGCCTTCTTTTCCCCATAACTGGAGTCTCCTAACTTTCTCCTGCAGGCTTCCAAGAATCCAGACCAAATCCTCCTCTCAGACAAAAGGTGGGAAAGGGATGTAAGTGGCTTTGTACATACGTCGATCAAGAAACCCTCAGCTCCCTCGGAACCCTGTGGCTCCAGCCTTGACTATGGAGTCCAAATGCAGAGCTAAACTCCTCACTTGTCCCCTGGTTCTCAGTCCCTGAGGAGATTATGTACTAATTACATAGCTCTTCACTCATTCGTTGCATAGATATTTTTGATTACTACCTACCAGTCATAACAAAGAGAGAATGCAGCCAATTAACAATGTCGTTATGCCCATTTTACAGATGGGCAAACAGAAATTGAGAGATTAAAGCACTTGTTTGCTTTCCTACCTCTAGTAAATAGAACTAGTGTTTGATTCTGGGCCTTCCTTTTTCCTGAGATTTGGGTCCTGTCGGTATCCTCTTCCCTTTGGCTCCTTCATCATTTTCCAAACAGCAACCAATTCTCTAATTTTCTGATGGGGTGTCCTACAATTCAATGCAATTCTTACACTAAGACCCCACAGGTTAAGGACTCGGTCCCACAAGGACCAGCTATAAATGGGGCCCTCAGGATACCAGCACATTTTTCCCAGCCAATTATAAGTTCAGGACTTCCCATGGCTCACCCACAGATTTGATAATTCACTAAAACTACTCATGGAACTCAGGAAAGCTCTATACTTATGACTGCAATTTTATTACAAAGGATACAACTCAGGAACAGCCAAATGGAAGAGATGTATAAGGCAGGGCATGGGGGCTGGAGGAGGGCAAAACTTCCATTAATCTCTGTGGGTAAGCCACCATCCCAGCACGTCAAAGGGGATCACAAACTTGGAAGATCCCCAAATCCTGTTGTTCAAAAAAGTTTTTAATTGAAGAGCAGACTGAAAGTTCCAACTCACATCACAGTGCGCAGCCAGCCCCTCCCTTGCAACTATCTGCCGGGCCACCCTGAGTCTCATTAGCATAAAATCAGGTATGATAGAAAAGGTCTCCTTGTGGATAACAAAAGACACTCCCATCGCTCAGGAAATTACAAGGATTTCTGAAGCTCTGTCCCAGGAACTGGGCCAAGAGTGTGAGTGTGTGTGTGTGTGTGTGTGTGTGTGTGTGGTGTGTGTGTATTCAAGTCAAACCTGCCAGTTTGACTTCCCTTAAAGGAGTCACCTGCCTGGATTTCTGTAAATGCTTCCTGGCTCCCCATCGCTGAATTCAGCACATCTGTCAGAGCAGCCGGTCTGCTCACCTGGAAACTCTCCCTCCTTTGAAGATCCGCCCACTGGACTAGTCACAGCTGTGCCCATCCCTTCCATCCCAAGCCTGCCTCACTCCAGGGATCTGATCTCCTTTCAGAGCTGTTCCCACCCAAAGTCAGCACCTATAAGAATTAACTGTGTCACGTTCTGCCAGATACCAATGTAACCCAGACATGCCCAAGGGGCAGTTGACTTTGCCAGCCATGGCAGACCACAGGCTCTGGCACTGAAGAAGTTGGCGAAAGAGTTGGGTTCGTATGAATCATAGCAAGGAAACAAAATCTACAAAGTATTAGATTTAGAGAATATTACTCTCCAGTATTATTAGAACACCTCTCTGGCCACACTAGCTAGGCCCGCATCAGCATTTCCATTATAAATCCCATTTCTGAGGGTTTATGACTTGCTGTAAAAATTCAATCAAGGCTGAAAAGCAGCATAGTAAGTTTGCAGTCCAGGAAGCAATTTGATTCAAGAAGGATAAAAAGTTAAGATGAAACAAACAAATAGAAAAGAGAAAAAGGAAACAGGTTGTTTAATAAGAAGAAAGCTAGTTTTCCCAGGTTATTAACTCCCATGTGCAGAAAGGCCTCTGAGGACATGGAAACCCAGCACGTGTAGCTCCATGATGCATTTCCCCGTTGGAAAAGCGGTGGCGGCAGCACATACTAACCCTGCTCCACAGACGCCCCTGGGGAACGATGCCCTCCGGCAAGGTCTGAATTCAGGAAAATTCTTGGGGACACGTATCAGATCTTCGCTGTTCAGTAAAAGGCGGGGAGGGCACAGGAGCTGCTCCGTAAACTTACACTCTCTGATAAGGTCAGGGCAAATTATGATCCAATTAGTCATTTCCTTAAAATGAAGCAACTATGTATGTCTCTCTCTCTGTTATTATTTAGAGCATATTTTGAGGCAGGCACCCAAAACCTCGATACATCTGTAACTATTTTTCCATTTATAATTTCATTATAAAGCGGCCCAAGGAATGAATGCCTGGCCCTTTTACCAGCAGCATGGCTCCTACTCCAGCTTTGCAAGGAAAACAATGCTTATGTTCAAGCAGAAATACCATCTCCCAAACCTTGGAAGTGCATGTGTGGAATGCACAACAATTCACCCAGTCCCACCCTGCTGAGTTTGAAGATGGGTCTCCCCCAGTTTTCAATAAAGAAATCTCAGGGCAGTTCAGTGCAACAAGGGGACAACAACCAGTTTGGGGGTCCATATTTTCTTGGGGAAGAACCGAATGGTGGCTATTTAGTTGGAGGGAACTTGTCTTGGGCTGTGATTTCACAAGTGGTCATACTGTGTTGTTTACGTTGTTGGATTATTTGGGGGTGCTTTAAAAGAGAACTAATGGAAATTATTGGAGGACACCACTGCCTGTCTAATTTTCGCTTGCTGCTACAAAAGTAAGATTCTGCATTCAGGGAGGTGATCTGTCTGAAGCTCATAGTTTTATTATAATTAGGAAGGTTGAGTAAAAGCAACAGGAATGGAATTGATTTTATTAAGCTTCATTGCAGTTATTAAGACAGCATGCAAGTTGTTTTTTATACATTATTTCATGTTAACCTTATAAAAGCTCTGTGATATTTATATGCATTATCTATGCCCCTTTAAAAGATGAGGAGATTAAGCCTAATTAACTCAACCAAGGTTAAACTGCAAGCAAAGTGGCAGAGGCAAGATTAATTCTACACCTTTCTGATTTCAAAGCCCTGTCTCTCCACATCAGCTCCTAACAATGCGTCAATGGATAAATTACAGAATGGAAATGAATTTGAGGTGGTTTGAAAGTTTTAGGAATGATGTTATCTAGGGTAGGACTGGGGAGAGGCCTGGCAATCATCTGTGTACAAAGGCAGACTTTAATTATGCTAATTCCTTAAATCTAGGAAAGTAAGTTTAAGTTCAGAAAATAAAAAGCTTCTGGGACTGTTAAAAAAGAAAAAAGCATCTAACCATCTTTCTATTTATGTATGAATAGTCTTACTGTGAACTCTGAAAGATGAGAGCTTACCACTTTCAAAGGCAGCCGTGTTTCGAGTTTTTCATTCAAGTCTTTAATCCATTTTGGTTTTATTCTTCTGTGAGGTATAAGAAGGTAGTCTAGTTTAATTTTTTTTGCACATATCTGTCCAATTTTCCCAACACCATTTATGGAATAAACGGTCTTTACATATACTTGCCTCCTTTGTCAAATATTAATTGACCATAAGGGCATGGGTTTATTTCTGGCCTCTCTTTTCTGTTCCATTGATCTATGTGTCTGTTTTATTCCAGTACCATGCTGTTCTGCTTACTATGGCCTTGCAGTATAGTTTGATATTGGGTACCATGAGTCCTCCAACTTCGTTCTTCTTTCTCATGATCCCTGTTGCTATTCTGGGTCTTTCGTGGTTCCATATAATTATTTGGAATATTTGTTCTAGTTCTGTGAAATACACTATTGGTATGCCAAGTGAAATAAGCCAGGCAGGGAAAGACAAATGCCATATAATTTCACTTATATCTAGAATCTCATAAATAAAACAAACAAAAAAAATAGAAACAGACTCGTAGATACAGAAAACAGACTAATAGCTATTTTCTGGGTTGTGGGGGGATTGGTGACGTGGGTCTAAATGATAAAGAGATTAAGCAAAAAGAAAAAAAACTCATAGCCACAAACAACAGTACGGTGAGCACTAGAGGCAAAAGAGGGTGAGGGAGGTAGAAAAGGGTAAGGAGGGGATAGATGCTGATGGAAAAAAACTTGATTTTGGATGGCAAACACTATACAGATGATGGATTACAGAAATGTACACTTGACACTTACATGATTTTATTTACCAATATTACCCCACTAAATTCAATAATTTTTTTTAAGTGAAGAAGCTATTATTTCTATTCAAAATAAATAAGTAAATAAAGGCAGGACTGTTGTCTCTCAGCTCCCAACCCACTCTGCTACAATCTGCCTTGTGATGCTGAAGCTGGGACACCTCAAACAGTATTTCTGCTTTGCCAGCCAGTAACCTATTAGGCTCTGACAATAGAGGTGCCAGGGGGAGGTTGGAAGGGTGCAGGGGGTATTCTGTGTCCTTCTGTACCTACAGCAGTACTATCATAGGTTCCAGTTTCAAATGTTATTCAAATTCCCAGAACCAGCATCATTGCACATCTTCAGAGATACCAGCACCAGTCAGGTGTCTGGAGCCTCTTCTCTTTGATTCTAAATTTTAATAACCCCAACCTCTTGCCTCTGTTCCCCTAGCTGTAGAGGTAGTAGTTTCTATCCAAAGCTGCTAAGTTGTGTTACCTCAGTGTTCCCTTTTGCCTTTAACTTTTTAAATACCTGTTTAACAAATTCCTTTTATTAAATTCTCTGTTCAAACAACTGGTGTGGCTCATTTTCCTGAATGGGCCCTGGCTGATACTAAGTCCTAAGGGAAGCTAAAGGAAGCTTCTTAACCTCTTTCTGAAGTTCAATTCCCCCTGCTGCCTGAAAATTCTTTTTTATACTATGTCATATTAAAAATTAACCCACATAATTTATATATACTTGATATACTTATATTTTATATATGGTATCTATCAAATCACATTAAACATCTAAAACTAATATTATACAATATTATATGTCAATAGTAAATCAAATCAAAATCAAAAATCAAAACCACAGGGAGGGGCCACTTCATACCCATGAGGATGACTATCACTGTTCTAAAGGGCGGTGGGGGGATGACCAGTGTTGGTGAGGGTGTGGAGGAAACTGGGCCCACGGGTATTGCTAGTGGAAATGTAAAACGGCTCAGCCACTGTGGAAATCAGTCTGCTGGTTTCTCAAAAAGCTAAAATAGAATTGCCATATGATCCTGCAATTCTGTTCCAAGACATGTGCCCAAAAGAATTAAAAACGGGTATTCAAACAAGTACACGTACATACATGCTCATGGCAGCACTATTCACAATAGCCAGGAAGTGAAAACAAACCAAGTGTCCATCAATGGATGAAGAAATAAACAAACTGTTGTCTATACATACAATGGAATATTATTCAGCCATAAAAAATGAAGTACCGATATACTATAATATGAATGAACCCCCAAAACATGGTGCTAAAGTGAAAGAAGCCAGGCACAAAAGGTCACCTATCGTATGATTTCATTTAGGTGAAACACCCAGAATAGATACATCAATAGAGACAGAACACAGATTGCTGGCTGGTAGGGACTGGGGGGAGGGGAGAAGGGGGAGGAGCTGTTTAATGGGTATGGGCTTTTGCTTTGAGTGACAGAAGTGGTCCGGGACCAGGTGGAGGTGGTGGTTGCACAACATTGTGAATGTACTAAAATTGTTCACTTAAAAATGATGTTTATGTTATGTTCATTTCAACGCAATAAACTATTTTGAAAGGGAGGGAGGGAAAGAGAAAAAAAAAAAAGGAAGGGACGGCAAGCAGGAGATGGGGAGGGAATGATCAGGTGCTAAAAACATGACTGAGACCTTGAATCCACACTTTCCTGACCTGGATAACCCATGATATTGTCCATTATAAAAAGATTTTTTTTTTGTTTGAGTAAATCTGAGTTGGGTTTCTCTCCTTTTGACCAAGAATTCTGAATAACATTGCCCTCAATTGATGGTAATTTATTTTTAACCCAGAATCTACTAAAATTTAATCTAGTTTCTGTCTGGTTTTAGCAGAACTAAAGAACAGCTTATTACTAGCTTATCTAGAAAGACCACACATAGTAGAAAACTCTCATGAACTCCAGCTATCACTTCTATAGGCTGAATAGTCCAGTTGTTTCAACCTTTTCAAGCATTGCTTGAAAAGCCTTTTTTTGATTGGTATCTAAATCAGGATAGCCATTATATCTTAGAAAATTCCTTGAAAGAAGTCAAAGATAGGCGATGTAGAACTTCCCATTCTCATCAACAAAAGGAATGGCCATTGGGCTCACCAAAGAAATTCTACCATCTCATCCATTGGAGAGTGAATGCTGAACAAGTGTTCTGAAAATTAACCCTCTTACATTTCAGACCTTCTCACTCTTCCCTCATAATCACCTTGATGTTTCTTACATATTATTAAGGGAGGACTAATCACATTTTAATGTTGTAAGCTGGGGGTTAATTGTTAGTTTATAATTGAGTGGTCCTAAGTAGAGGGAACTAATTTCCTCTATAAAACTTTGATGTAATTCTTTCAGGTGTTCATCTGGATCTCAGAATACCCCTCCAACCACCGAGTTCATCAGTTTGCTAATTTTCTACAAGAGATTACATTTTATGAACTTTCCTAGCCCTCAATGGCTAGCTACATCACACAAAGTCTGGCATAGGGCTTGAGTAGCTTAAATTCCACTGCATTGGTAGAATTTCTCAGATGTGGTGATTTGGGGAAACCTGACAAAATGGTGATAATGGTGAATAGTAACAGAAACCACCGCAGGCTATGCAGAGAAAGTCTCTTACTGCATGACGGGGAACCTGGGCAAGTCTTTTAACCTCTGGTCTCAAGTGCTTCTTCTGTAAAAGGAAGTGCTTGGCATAGATATCTATGGTCTTATTCAACAACAAACTTTTGTGGTCTACATATAAGAATGAGATTGGTTGTCAACTGAGTTCACCCATTATAAAGAAACATGGTAGCCATCATTATTGCCATTTTACAGTCGTGTAAATATGGGCGGCAGTTTAAGGTATGAGAGTCCAAAATAAGAACATCTTTCACCACCCAGATAGTGTTCTGGCCATGTATTTATTCGGTCAGTCAGGCCACAGTTACCAGGGATACGTTGGTTGAAGAACATTTCAGAACATCATAGTTAGCAGTCATCAATTGCTAGAATAATAAAACCAAACCATATACCAAAAGCCTATGGAGATCAATACTGATAAGTGCTGTCAAGATTCAGATTATATCTTCCTATGTAATAAGTAGAACCATACATATGTAAGATACTTTCCTTGGGCCAGAGTTCAACTACTTCCCAAGCTAAAAGATTTGATATAAGTCCAGCTCATTTCACAAACACCCTATGGAAATGCCAGGAGAATACAGAGGGAGAATGAATGCATTCTGTATTTAGTAGATTGTGACATGGTGAAGCTAAATGTGGATCAATATGAAGGTGACATCAGCTGGGGTGTCAATCAATAACGGATGCTAAGACTTCATTGGAAATTTCATGAGATGAAACAATGCAGTTTACAAGAGCGTTTTTCAGGGTGTTTGTCTATGTGGTTGGAAGAAATATTTTTTAGAATCGCTTGGGGTTGAATGAGCCCCTGACCCACCCTAGGAACATGTTCAGGTAATATGAGATGGCACATTCATGAGTTGCCTTGATTGGGATTTCTCTTTTCTAAGTTGGGTATATACGTTTGGGGCTGATATAAATTGCTTAGAGCTATAATCTGCATCTTTCCCCCATCTGCAATTGGCATCCTTCTGCATGAAATAGGTCCTCAGCCTCTGATGAACAAACGTTTAAGAACATCAGATTGATAGAATATCACATTATAAGCATGTTCCTGGGATATTCCCATATTTTAGCCCAGCTCTTACATACCCCACATGCACTCCTCCTGGGTCTGGGAGAAGCAGAGTGTACAGAGAAGGAACCGTAGAAAATTCGGCCCCAGGCAGCCAAGGAGATTGGTTCCTCCTTCCCTTCTGTTAGCCACAGGACTGCTCGAGCAGTGGAAAGAGAACTAGCCTACAAAGCGCAGTGAGAACTTGGTGAAAGCTTGGAGTTCTTGGAGTTAATTTTTTTCTGTTTTGCTTTGAATGACTTTTGATAAATAGTTCATATAGTTAACAGCCTCATTCATTGACATTAAAGGTTACTTATAAAAACATAAGTAATTTACTAAGTTTAAAATATTAAACACCATACAGCTAAACAACAGAATGAATGCGAGAAGTCCATCTTCAATGGGGAGCTTTGGCATCTCCTCTGTGTGCCCCGTGGCGCTGGGCGCTGGGGCCCACAGTGAGCAAGCACAGCCCCTCCCTGCCCCTCCCTGCCCCTCCCTGCGGAGTACTTCCAGTGCCTGATTTCATCAGCAATGACCACTTCATAGTTTTCATTTCCCCGCAAATCTGTCTTTTTCTCTATACATGGTGCTTTTTAGACTACACCAGAAGCTCCCCAGGCCAAAGAGCTTCAATTGTTCAACAAACATTTACTGTGCATCACTCTGCCATGGCGGCTGCAGCAAGTGCTGGAGATACAAGGATGGATCAGATGGAGTGCTGGCCCCCGGGAGCTCAAAGCTAGGAGCAGCCTCAGACAACTCAGCTCTAAGTGTTGGATGGAGGAAGCCACAGGGACCCAGAGAGAGGAGGTAAAAACCGTGTAATCCAATCCCATTCAATGATGATGATGACAAACGACTGGGTGCTCAATCGTCTATGCTCATTATTTCCTTTCATCCTCTCAGCAACCCTATGACGTATTAATAACCCCATTTTATGCGTAAAGATATGCAGAAATGTTTATCTTTTTGTTTGCAGCAGCTGGTCAGAGAATCCTTCCATAAGGAGAAAGCTAGCTTTGTTGAAAAGCTGTTAACCAGAAGAGGCGATTCTTCCATGTCTAGAAGAATCAGCCAGCCAGGCAGCGGTACTGGACTGGGCACTAGATTCCTCAAGGGGAGCAAAGAGCTATTTTACATAGACAGGAAACAGTGGACACACAAAAAAAATGGGAAGAATGGAGTAAACAGCAGAAGTTTGTATGGGGTAAGTGTCAACAGAAAAGCAGAATCGCTGGCTAATGTGAAAGAAGGGGGAAGACAGAGGAGGACAGAAATGCTGTCTGGTTTGTGAGGGGAGCTCTCCCTGTGACCCCACAGATATTCAGTAAACCCCCTTGAATTTCTTGTGGAAACCAATCAAGAAACTGAGTTTTACCTCAAAGCTGAAAAAGTGCTGGGTACAGTGCATACAACTGATGAGAGAAAAAACAAGCTGGAGTCTGTTTTTAGAATAAAAATGGGGAAAAAATGGTGTATAAAGATATTAAGCTAAAAACCCAGACTCCTCCCCCCTTGAGATACAAAAATGTTGAGAGACCAGAGAACTGTCTTGGTTCCTTAGGGAGATAAGGACAAGGTCTCTGGTCACTTGCTGAAAAGGCCATACTTGCCAGAGGCTATGTCCCAACTCCCAAAATGAAAGATTTGAGAGTCAGATGGCTAAGATCATAGAAGCAGATACTGTGAACAAAGGGCTGTTAGGAAGAAAGTATTTCTGGGTCCTTGTAACAAGAAAAATAAAAAGAAAGACGATTAATGATTCTGCTGCAATGAGCCTATGAAGCAGAAATGCTGAAGTAAATCACTGTGGAAAAATGGAAAAGCCGAGAAGAGGAAAAAGAATGGAAACTTGAAGGTGCTATGGGCCAAGGCCTTGAGGGGGGATGTGAGTTGGAATTCAGGATGGAAAACCAGGGGTTTCTTACCTGTGGGAAAGAGTTGTAAGAACCTATTCTACACAAGTATCTTGAATAACATCTTTTGTAAAATCTGCAGAAATGAGTTTTACTTCCAGGAAGCAATGTGAATTTGTAGCTATTATAAAAGAGAACTGAGAGGGATTAAGAGGTTGAACAGGAAACCTGGTTCTATCTCCATGACCTTTCTGCCGAGAACTGAGGTTAGATAAATTCTCAGTTATCATGAAAAGAAGCTCTCCCGCCTCTGTCACCCCGAGGTATGGAAGATAGAAATGGGACAAATGTGACATGTGGTCCCTCACCCACATTTCTGTGGGACCCTTTTACAACCGGCCTCTCCTGGGGCTAACCTTCTCTTGGGTGTACAGAACACTCTTGTTTTTATTCCTCACTAATTATCAGGGCTGCATCAGGGTAAATTTTTTACTGTGAGAATGCCTTCCCAGGCTTTTATAACTTGAATCCTACAATCACTTTGAATATGACCTTTCTACCTCAGAAGGATTTTATTAATTTGCAACTCAGCAATATCGCCAGGCCAACATCGCAATTAAGAGTATCTACTGTGTAATTTCAGAACTGCCCATTGGTGTTCCCAAAACCTTGATGTTGAAACGGAGTTCATTTGGCTGGAAGGAAACAAAGGCTCCTACAACCACAATGTCAACAGATACTGAGTAACAGCTCTAGCTCACCAGAGGTCTGAAACCAAAAGTGTGATTTGTTAAAGCAGCAGCTGACAGTCATGAAAGAGTCAAATTACTTTATATCATAAAATAAAGAGAGTCTACTAGTGATCTGAAGGGAGGGGAAAAAACACAGATACTATAAATAATGCATTATGTAGATTCATTTTAGAATATGAAGAGCTGAGATTGCTAATTTGACACGTACTTGAAACCAAAGTTTATGCCATCGAATGAAATAATTATCATTCATTAATCTTTGCAAGGATTAAGAGAATGTGCTTATGATCAGGCTCCCAAGTATCTGCAGCCATGATAAGGATAGATTTGTCATCCCAAATAAGCAGATAATCTTCCTGTTTAATGATCCTCTCTTCTTAGAGATCGAAATAATGCATCATTGCAGGAACTTCAAGAAAATGATGCTCCAAACACCATTTGTTACTTCTAGGTTTATTCAATGTGATTAAATCTAAAGGGGAAAAAAAGCACTTCTTCATCCTCCTCTCTCGCCTTGAATTTCTTAGTCATGAATTTATTTCCAGATGGGGTTTTATCCTCAAGAAGATTTTGTTGTGGTGGGATAAGGACATGAAAAAACAAATTACATTACAGGACAAAAAAGGGGTGAGCACAGGGAAGGACTACCAAAACAAGCCATGCGAGACTATGTTCTCCTGTGCCTCAGTTTTCTTACCCATCAAAACGTGAATAACTGTTCTACCTTTGCCAGCCTTTATGCAATCAAATGAAGCAAAGAATTGGATTTGTAAGATATCATTATGGAAATTTGCAGTTTTGTTCTTCCCTGGACTTGATAACCTTTATTAATCTTTGTAATTCTTACCCCTGTGTACCAAAAACAGTGACTCAGAGCTACACTACAATTAGAGATAAAATCCAGATTTCTTAACTGTTCTCCTTCAGCAATTGCTCACTGTTTAACTTGAAAGATCACTTTGTGTGAGAAAAAAAGGGAAGCAAAAACCCACTGGCAGGAGACTAATATGATATATGTATGAAGGGTTTCCATTTATTTTTATACATCAAATGTGGAATAAGAGAACTCTTAGCTGGGAGGGTGGGAGACCAGACAGCAGAGGTGTCCCAGCCATTGCTGATGGCTTCCCACAGTGTCCTGAGTGCCATGGAGGAAGGTGACATGAGAGAGCCAGCAGGCCTGGACGGATGAATTCTGACTCCTTTGCTCATTTGCCTTTCTCTGCATAGAGATAACGGTGAGCATCCGGAGAGTCTTAGGAAAATTAATAATAACTAACATTTACTAAGTGTTTACTAAGTCATATAGTATTCTAAGTGCTTTGCATGTATTTTCTTATTTATTTTCTTACTTATTCCTCACAACAACCTTATGAAGTATGTTCTATTAACCCTAATTTACAGAGAAGGAAACAAAAGGCATCTGGGTTAGAGAAAACTGATAACTAACATGGTCATCATTTGAAGCATCCTCTCCCAACCCCCCTCAAAATGGTGGGGCAGGGGGGAAAGGAGAGATTTATTTAAAAAGGAATTATTTGAGGTTTTCTCCTCAAAATGTGGAAAAGGAGAAAACATAAAGGAGAATAATGCCTGAGCAAACACAATAGAAACTTCCCTTACCAAATGTTCTAGGCATCCAGTACGTCAGAGTGTACAACAGTGAGGATGGCAAAGAATGAGCAGCCAGTGTATCATCAGATTCGTCAGGAGAATGGAAGCACAGACCCGAGAGAAATGTTCCTGCCTCTCACAACTGACTCATGGAAAAAAGGAAAAATGGTGAGCTCTTGGTGCCAATTATGTACTGTTGCAAACTAAAAACTAACAATGGCATTCACTCAGAACCGCAAAAGGACCATGAGTCAGTTCTACAAGCAAAACAAGCCCTGGCTACATATTTTTTAAAACTTTTAATTTGAAAAAATTATCATTTAAATCAAACCTGGGTACTGTTTATTTTCCTGTGACTCACTCAAACTGTACTTCAGTCTAATTTTATTGTACGTCTTTTCCCTCTCAGTAAACTAAGAATCTTGATTCCATCATTTGGAGCTGGCCACATAGATAGGGGCTTGATAAGGAAATGAAATAATAATTAATGGTGTAATCTGAAGGAAGATACCTCTTTCTTGAGCCCCCCTTTCAGGAAGAAAACCCCAAAGATTCAACAAAGCCATCAAACTGATGGTATGATCTGTCTTTTCTGTAATAAAACAGCGTGAAGAATTTCCCACTGGGACTATTGAGGGCACCAATTACTGTTTTCGTGGGCAGCAGACTAATTCCTCCAACCTCTGTTCAAAATTAACAGTTTGCATGTCCATGGTAGCCATGTCCTCCCAAGAGATGCCAAGCCATTTACTCTGGTAATGTGGCTATGCAGTGTCCTCTCATCAAACATAATTTCAGAGGAAATAGAGGCCTGTGAGCCTCACTTTTTCTAAACATTCACTGAGCACATACCTTGGGCCAACTACTCTGAATCCAAAGGCCATCTCTTTCTCTAGGAATTTACGGAGCGCTGAGACAGAGCATGGAAATGAAATGTGATTACTACAATAGAGGTAGGTACATGGAGCCATAGGGAATAAAGAGGGAGAGGGTAATACCAACCAAGCTGTGACAATTGGAAACAAGGAGATGGACTTTTCCACTGTGAGTGATATTTGAATTGAGTTATAAAGGATAAGCGGGAGTTTTCCTATATTTGTATTCTCTGCTCATCCATAAAATCTCTGAGATAGGGACAGGGTTTTGTTCAGAGCTATATTTCTAACAACTAGCATTTTGCCTGAGACAAGTAATAAATGTGTGAAGGAAGGAAGGAAGGAAGGAAAGAAGGAAGGAAGGAAGGGAGGGAGGGAGGGAGAGAGGGAGGGAAGGAGGGAGGGAGGGAGTCCCTATTTCACAGGCATGGAGAAGGAGTATAGCAGATGCCCTTTTACTTGCCCACTTCTGTTCTCTGGAATCTGCCCATCTGACCCATAGGCATTTCATTAACAGTATGTTACATTTCTACTATTTGATCCTGGACCCTACACATAAATAATTTGTCCAGGAATGGGTCATTGACACAAATCGGACCAATCAGAATAGTTTCCTTGGAATTCAGATTGGGACTCAGAAAGAAAGAATTAGCCTTTCTGAGTAGATGAGTCTATAGCTTATAAAACTTGGGAGATGGGGTGGGGAAGAGGCCATGTCTTCCACCAAGTGAACAGAGTGAAAAAAGCCAGTCAACAAAGAGCAAAGAATAAAGTACAAAGAAAAGTAGAGATGAGCACCAAGGAGAAATGCAAGATGGGAAATACCGCCTGAATTTCTACAGCCTCCCAGTTCCTGGTTCCTGAAGCCCAATTATGTTACTGCCTTTTGTTCTTTGAGTTTCCTGCTTGCCTTTTTAGTAAATTTTCTCTTCTTTATTTAAGCCAGCTTCACTTGGTTTCTGATATTTAAAGCCCAAAGCATTTTATCCAATGACACTAAGAGTTGGTGTGGGAGAATTCCAGATAGAGGTTAGCATGAACAAAAGCACTGAGGCCCAAAAGGCTTGGTCGCTTGAAAAAGAGGGAGAAGGAATATGGTTCTCCATTAGCTTAGACAAAGGCACAGGGTCTTGAGATACTAGAAAAAATCAAGAAAAAAGGAACCTGCTATGATGGAAACAGATCTATCTTCCTCTGGAAATTCCTACATTTGGAAAGTGCTTAGGACCCATGGTCAAAAAGTCTGAGAGAAGGATTCAAGTTCCCCTGGCAAAGGGGTATAAATAAAAACCTGCCAGGGTCCTGTACTGCACTGGCTTTGGGGACTAATAAAACACGAATACAAAAACTTGAAAAGGGGCAGCAGGCCCAGAGAGATTGGACATCAAACTGAAAAGAGGCTGATCCACCGAACAAGGATAACTTTTGTTCATTTACAATGAGATGCAATGATCACAGGTCCAGGAACCCATAAAGTTCATCTGTGCACATTCCGTGTTATCCGGTCATAGGATCACAATGTCCCTATGCAGACTAGTGAGAATTTACCTATATGCACCCCTCTGTTCTCCACATAAATATTAATTTTCCAGCATGTTCTTCTGAGCCTCCTTAATCATGTTGGACATCACTAAAGTAGTTCCTCATATATTTTCAGCCTTTCGTCTACCTGTTGGGCACCATGCACCAAGATACAGAAAAACAAATGGCTCACTGTCCTTCTGCCCATTCATGCTACGGAAGCACACTGGCCCTCCTTCAAGAAACACCACCTCACAAACAGATATGCAGGGCACTGTTTATTAGCATTACAAATAGCACCACAAACTGAACTTTCTCTTTACAAAGTATTGGGCTTCAAGGTTCTTTTAACTGGCCTGCTTCTCCAGTGCAATTAAAACATTATGTGAGTTTTCCCAAACAACATTCACACACACCCTCTTAGGAATACAGTTATGGTATTTGATGGGTTTGGCCTATATTGAACTGAAGATCTTTGGCAAAAGTAATTCCAAATAACAGTGCAGGGAATTTTTCATGAAAGTCGAGAAAGTAGAAGTTGCTTTTTGCAGCAACAATACAGGAAAAGATGTGAATCGGTCAAATCTCTCTTGGTTTTAATAATTCACTGTGTGGTCTTGTCTATGCCCACGTGACCAAAGACCTGGTATTGAGCACACATTCAACAACACCCCAGGCCCATAAATAAAGCACCTTCTGCTCTTAGTGCAGGAAGCAGTTATTGATCTGGGTTGTGATCTCTCCCTACCTGACTTTCTGAAGATTTATAAAATAGCTCACCTTAGGGAAATTAGAGACTCAAGTACTTTCCTTTTGTCCTCTGACCAATAAAAAACAGAAGAGCTAACCTTTGCAAAAGATGAATTCTGACAGAAAAAACAGCAGCATTTGCTGTGATGACCAGATAACTGACCTGGTATCTTAGTCTGCAAGGCCACTTTGGTCCATTAAGAATCAGGCTCCAAATTATAGCTTTGGCAGCTAAATCATCTAAATAACAGGCCATGTGATCTCTGTGGCTCAGATGGGAAGCAGAGATGCACTGGTACAAAAATTCTCCCTCTCAGGGGGTGGGCAGAGGTAGAAGAAGGTAAAGAGAGACGAACGGTGATGAAAGGAGACTTGACTTGGAGTGGTGAACCCACAATATAATATACAGATGATGAATTATAGAATTGTATACCCGAAACCTATGTAATTTTATTAACCAATGTCATCTCAATAAATTCAATAAATAAATAAATAATTCTCCCTCTCCACACACTCACTTGCCCATTTTGGATGCCCAGCTGAGAATCTTAGATTTGAGTACTAGCTCCTATTGGCTAGGTGACCTCAGAAAAGTGCTATTGTTTCTCAGGACCCCACTATTTCCATTGGTCAGGTACCAATGATTGACTTAATTTAAAAATAGCCCCAAGACTTTAACAACCACCTCACCAAATATATACAAATAGCAACTATACACATGAAAAGATGCTTCATGCCCGGGCTGGTGTGGGTTAGTGGGTTGAGCACCGGCCTGCAAACTGAAAGGTCACCGATTTGATTCCCAGTCAGAGCACATGCCTGGGTTGCCGGCCAGATATCCCGTGGGGGCATGTGGGAAGCAACTGATAGATATTTCTATCACACATCAATGTTTCCCTCTCTCTCTTTCTCCCTCCCTTCCCCTCTCTCTAAGATAAATAAATTAAATTTTTTAAAAAAGCTTTACATCATATTATGTCACCAGGGAGATGCAAATTAAATCAATGAGATACCATTAGACAGCTCTTAGAATGGCCAAAATCCAAAACATTGATAATATCAAATGCTGATGAGAATATGGAGCAATGGGAACTCTCATTCACTGCCAGTGAAAATGCAAAACAGTGCAGCCACTTTGGAAGACAGTTCAGCAGTTTCTTACAAAATTAAACATACTCTTTTCATTCGATCCAGCAATTACACTCTGATGTTTACTGAAAGGAGCCGAAAACATATGTCTACACAAAAGCCTGCATACAGATGTTTATCACCATCTTTATTTGTAACTGTCAAAATTTGGGAGCAACCAAGATGTCCTATAGTAAGCAAATATATAAACAAACTGTGGTAAATCCAGATAACAGAATATTATTGAGCACTAAAAAGATACAGCTATCAACCCATGAAAGACAAAAAGAAACTTTCAATGCATGTTACTAAGTGAAAGAAGCCAATCTGAAAAGACTACATACAATATGATTCCAACTCTAGGATGTTCTGGAAAAGGCAAAACTATAGAGACAGTAAAAAGATCAGTGCTTGCCAGGGATTGGGGAGGGCAGGAGAGGGATGAACAGGCAGAGCATAGAGAACTTTTAGGGCAAGGGAAATACTCTGTTTGTTACTATAATGATGGATGTATTTCATTATACATTTGTCCAAAACCAAAAATATACAACACTATGAGTGAACTGCAATGTAAACTATGGACTTTGGGTAATTATGACATGTTGATGTAGGTTCATCAGTTGTAACAAATGCATTGCTCTGTTGAATGATGCTGATAATGGGGGAGGGGCCATACATGTGTGAGTTGGAGGGTATATGGGAAATCTCTCTACCTTTCCCTTAATTTCACTGTGAACTTAAGACTGCTCTAAAAAAATTAAGTTGTTTTTTTTTGAAAACCACACAAAGAAGAAAAATATCCATTCCCTAGTGAGATGGCAAGAATGAACCCCACAGAAAACCCCAGCATGTGTTGCCTCCCAACCTCACCTGAGTGTTCATTCCGCAGCAGTCACACGCCTCTGAAGGCTCTACCGTGACATGAGGATCAGTTGAAAGCTTTACAGCTGAAACTAGCGTCCAGAAACCCCTTCCTGACCAACACTGTCTCATCAGATCCCACGTTCAGTGGGGTTTTACAGCAAATCCCTGTGCTCTGCTGCCCATTGCAATCTTCCGAAGCGTAACATTGCCCCTGCTAGACTCCCTGATGTGGAAAACCCACCCTGCAGTGCTGAAGGGGCCAGCAGAGGTGCCTGGGGGAGGGTCAGCCAAGGGAGCTTCACCTCTATGGGAACTGCAGTCCCAAAGGGAGCCTGTCTTGAAAGCTCAGTGCAGCCTCCACGCAGGAAGCCAGTGCTGCAGCCCACCCAGACCTGCTGCCCTCTGGGCGCCCCTTCTCCCCAGAACGGCCCGGCTGAGGCCTTCTGCCTAGTGCAGTTCCAGCGGTGGAGAGCCCATAAACCTCCCTGGAGCAGACACAACCCCCGGTAAACATCTTTATCTTTGGACTTAACACATTCTAATTTTTTCATGTAATGACTTATCTCTCTTTTTAATATTCATTTTTATATTTCCAAGCTCTGGTACTGGCCCACAAAAAACTCAGTATTTATTTACTTAAACCGTTGAAGTGACAAATCCTAAACTGCACTACCAACATTTTTAGAGTGCTTCCATAGTAGGAAAGTTCAACAAACTGTCCCTAAGACACTTCCAGGCACGTGTTAGCTTATCACTAGCCTCTCCTCGTTCACCCAGCCAGTGACCCATTGCAGAGGAACAGAGTCAAAAAGCAGGAAAGTGGGCAAAGAAGGCCTCAGAAAAGCTATCCATTCAACCACACTCTTGTCAATAATATTAGCTCCATGCACCCACCTGGCAAAGCGACACTGGAACTTCCACGCTCTCATGCCTACACCTCTGAGTTCTGAGGGCCATCAGAGACCAAGGCCATAACCAGTCATGGCTTCCAGCCCCGACTGGGCCCCAAAACCCAGCCAGCTTAAATATTTCCTTGGTAAAAAGGCTCTTCTCTGGAAATGCTCTTCCAAGGCCCCCACCCTGCCACCACCACTCTTCTGAAACCCTCAGGACTACAGAGAACTGTCTCAACTTATTAACCTTTCTCCCAATAGCCACACCTTTCATTTCCTCCTTCCTTTCAGTTACAACCAATAAGAAATCCCTCTGCCTTTTGGAAATAATCACTGCACTAAGTCCTGGACCCTTACTCAGGAGCTCAGCACCTCTATTACCTGCAACATTTTTGAAACTTCAGCTTCTCATATTCTGATGGGTTTTTCCCAGTGGCTTGCAATCTCATCAAGTCTCTTACTTCATTAAAAAAATAATAAAAACAAAGACAAACCATTCACCTTGTTATTTGCCCAAATACATTGAAAAGTTACGTCCACACAAAAACCTACACAGGGATGTAATGGCGGCTTTATTCATAATTGCCAAAACTTAGAAGTAACCAAAATGTCCTGCAGTAGGTGGATGGATTAATACACTGTGGGACATCCAGACAATGAAATATTATTCAGTGCTAAAATGAAATGAGCCATCAATTCATGAAAAGACATGAAAGAACCTTAAATGTATATTACTAAGAGGAAGAAACTAGCCTTAAAAGGGTACATACTGTTTGATTCCAACTATATGACATTATAGAAAAGGCAAAACTATGAAAACAGTAAAAATATCAGTAGTTCCCAGGGGCTGGGGGAGAGGGAAAGAAGGATGGGCAGAACACAGTAGATTTTTAGGACAATTAAACCACTCTGTATGATACTAATGTACTGGATACATGTCATTATGCACTTGTCCAAACTTATAGGGTGTAGATTCATCAACTGTAACAAATATATCACTCCAGTGGAGGATGTTGATGAAGGAGGAGGATATGCATATGGGGTGTCAGGGGGGTATATGGAAAATATCTGTACCTTCCTCTCAATTCTACTGTGAACCTAAAATTACTTTAAAAAATAAAGCCTGTTGAAACTATTGTAATACCCTCATTGAAGCCTCAATTTCAATTACCAGATAAGCAGGCATTAAAGTAATTACAGATTTTGACTGGTTATGTTTTGAAAGAATAAAACACAAGAAGAGCTGAGGGAACAGAGAGAGAACATGCTCATCACGTAAACTCCTGATAGCCTGGGTCCTTTGACAGTTATCCTTTGTTGTAAATGAATTGTTAATAAAATGCTGTAGGTCTTCGACTTCACTGAATTCCTTAGTCTGAGCCAGTACCTGAAGTCTGATCCCCTTTTATCCCTACCAAGAGTGGTTTTCTGGCCTTCCAAAGTGAAAGGTCAAATTCTGAAAAAAAAATGGTAATACAATGGTGGATTTAGTAATTATTCTCTTATCATATTTCTACTAACTGAGTTCACAGAACCAATGTGTT
Organism: Mormoops blainvillei; assembly: GCA_004026545.1. Lineage (NCBI taxonomy): Eukaryota > Metazoa > Chordata > Mammalia > Chiroptera > Mormoopidae > Mormoops > Mormoops blainvillei. The sequence continues at coordinate 85,436 of PVJD01006807.1, forward strand.
CCAGTCCTTCTATACAACAGACAGGCTGCTGGCCACAGCTGAGCATCAGTGGCTGCAGCTAGTAGCACAGTCTCATTGATACAGACCCTCCCTGTCAAACTATATGACTATGTTTTGCATAAAACATAAGTAACGGCTTAATATTATAATTATGTATTTCAATTAAACATTATTTATATGTTTTTACATAAGCATGTATATACTCACTTATATACTTTTATATTATAAACTGATTAAATATGAATATAAAAAGAAAGAGATTAGTTTCTTAAAAGGAAGTCAAATGTTTTAGAAAGATTTCATAAAGCTGAGCCATTAAAAGTTGATGGTGAAGTGGGCATGGATGAGAAATTTTTTTAAGGTTGGAGTGGGATTATAAAAATGTAGAAGGGTTCTACACACAGACTGATTCTAAGTGTTAAATTCTTGTCCCATTCATTTGCTATAGCAACAAGAAAAATAAAGTACCTATGAGTAAATTTAACCAAGGAGGTAAAAGACCTGTACTCGGAGAGCTACAGAATACTGAAGAAAGTAACTGAGGAAGCTACAGATAAATAGAAGCATATACCATGTTCATGGACTGGAAGAATTAATGTCATTAAAATGTCCATACCACCCAAAGCAATCTATAGATTTAACGCAATTCCTATTAAAATACCAATCACCTATTTCACAGATATAGAATATTTCAAAATTCATATGGAACCAAAAAAGACCCTGAATAGCCATAGCAATCTTGAGAAAGAAGAACAAAGTGGGAGGGATCACAAAACCTGATATCAAACTATACTACAAGGCCACTGTAATCAAAACAGTGTGGTACTGACATAAGAACAGACACATAAATCAGTGGAACAGAATAGAGAGCCCAGAAATAAACTCATGTCTTTGTGGTCAATTAATATTTGACAAAGGGGGCAGGAGCACAAAATGGAGTAAAAATAACCTCTTCAATAAATGGTGTTGGGAGATCAGGACTGGTACAAGTAAAAAAATGAAACTAGACCAACTTACATTATATACAAGAATAAACTCAAAATGGATTAAAAAAAACTTAGAAAGTCTTGATACCATAAAAGTCCTAGCAGAAAACACAGGCAGTAAAATTTCAGATATCCCACATAGCGATATTTTTGCCAAAAAATGTCCTCAGGCAAGGGAAATAAAGGAAAAAATAAACAAATGGGACTACGTCAAATTAAAAAGCTTATGCACAGCTAAAGAAACCATCACAAAAATGAAAATGAAACAGACTGTATGGGAGAACATACTTGCCAATGTTACGTTGACAAGGGTTTAATCTCCAAAATATATAAAATGTATATTTTATTTATTTACTTATTTATATAAAATATATATAAAATATAGAGAGAGCTTATATGACTCAACACCAGGAAAACATAAAATCCAATTAAAAATGGGCACAGGACCTTATAGACACTTCTCCAAAGAGGACATACAGAGGGCCCACAGACATGTGAAAAAGTGCTCAACATCACTAGCCATCAGAGAGATGCAAATTAAAACTTCAATGCAGTATCACCTCACACCTGTTAGAATGACCATCATCGATAAGTCAACAAACAACAAGTGCTGGTGAGGATGTGGAGAAAAGGAAACCCTAGTGCACTGTTGGTGGGAATGCAGACTGGTGCAGCCACTGTGGAAAACAGTATGGCACTTCCTCATAAAATCAAAAATGGAACACTGCCTCATGACACAGTGATTACACTGCTGGGATTATACCCTAAGAATCCTGAAACACCAATTCAAAAGAACCTATGCCCCCTGTGTTCATAGAAGCACAATTTACAATAGACATTAACAATAGCCAAGTGTTGGAAAAAGTCTAAGTGCCCATCAGTAAATGAGTGGATTAAAAAACTGACACACTTATACAATGGAACACCTCAAAGCAGAAAGAAGGAATCTCTGCCTTTTGCAACAGCTTGGATGAAACTGGAGAGTGTTGTGCTAAGTGAAATAAGCTAGTCAGTGAAAGGCAAATAGCATATGATCTCACTCAGAACAGGAATCAAATGAGCAAAGTAAACTAACAAGTAAAATAGAACCAGAGACATGGAAACATAGAACAGGCTAACATCTATAAGAGGAGAGGAGGGAGGAGGGAAATAGGGGAAGGAAGAAGAAGGGACGAGTCAAAGAACATGTATCAAATGACCCATGAAGATGGGCTGGGATTGATTGAGGGAGCAAGGGGTGAGCTGAGTGGAGGGGGACAAAGGGGAAAAAACTGGAACAACTGTAATAGAATAAACAATAAGAATTAAGTTAAAAAAACAGAAATTGAAATTAGAAGTCATAGAAGATGCACTGTGGGCATGGTTAAGCAAGAAAGACAGTGCTTAACGCCAGAATGAAGAACTCATGGTCAAAGCCTATGGTTTTGAGCCAAAAGATCAGCAAATTCACATTTATACATTTCTAGGGAGCTTATGAATCATATTGTGTGCTTCCTCAATTTAATCACTTTTTCAGTCAACCAATCAGCTGCTGGTCCTGAACGTGTAGGATCTATACCTGTAGGACCGGTACCTGTAGGCATTGTATCTGCAGTGTGGTGCTGGGTCCTGCCCATCAGCAGCAGTCTGCCCTCAGAGAAGACCACCAGCTTCGCCGAATTCCAACAGCCAGGTCAGGAAGGCTTTTATAATTAGATACAGAACTTCAGTTATGCCACAGCCATTAGGCTATGTTGATTAGGACATGAAATAGATATTCACAAACAACTGCTGGAGGAGTAAATGATTGCTGGCTTCATGAATAACAGAACAGTATTTGGAGGTTCTTCCTAAGTCTATCTCATCACCAGCTCAAACTAGTTCTTATAAATGTTAGTGTTTTCTTTGTTAAAAAAAAAAAATCCACTAGAGAAGAAAGAGTTGGAAATTATTCCTGCGTTGGAGACACCGTGACCAGTCTCTCACCTAATATAAGTTATCAGTTCTAAGATGCAAATTTCTTTCTGCTTGTCTACTCTAAAAGACATGGCAGACACTACTTATTTTTCACTCTGCCTTGGTTTCCCCAGATCCTGCTAAGTAATTCATTCAACTAACACTCACTAGGTGCTAACAGAGTGCCAGACCTGTGCTGGGTGTTGGGGATATAGCAGGAAACAAGACAGGCATCCCATCTCTCAAAACCTCCTAGTCACAAAAGCATAAAAAATGTAAGAAGGTTCTGAAACATCAAATCCGTAGGCAAAGCCAAGCCTAGGGTGAGAAAAGTAAGGCACCAAGGGTACAAAATTGGTACAAGGTTCTCGGGCATGACCTCGAGAGTGATGCCTCCTTTAATCTCAAACCTGAAGCAACTTGCTTGCCTAGTCAGTAGGTTCCCCTCTCTGTTGGTAGTCCCTTGTTCTCCTCCTAGTTTATTTTCTGTAGCCAAACTTCCAGAATCTGTTCCTTCAATTTGTTCATAGCCCTCTATAAATCTCTGAGCCCTTTTTTCAACTGTGCTTGGTATCAAACACAACTATGTTTGGTATATTTTGGCATAGTTGGGACCTGAGAATAGATCTTAAAAGTTTGCTTAACTATAAAATTATCAACCTCACTACTCTTCAGTAAGAAAAACCACCGCGCATTAATCTTTCAACTCAGAAATTAGCAAGCAAACCTGAAAGTAATGAATAACTTTGTTTTATTCTGAGATGTATACAGGTTTCAGCAAATGAATATGCTAATACCTCTTTGAGTTTAAAGATGCTAGGAAAAATCTCTTGCTGGAAAAAAATTCTACTGGGAAACAAAATAAATCGGTAGCAGAGTTCAGTAGTAAAGACGTGAGTTCAAGTTCTGACAGTTGCTAGTTGGATTAAAAAATGAGTAAAATATGATCCCTGCCATCAGGAGGCTGACATCTAATAGGGACAATAAATAGATGATTAGCACACAGTGAGGCAAGCCCAGTGACGGAGACATTCGCAGTCTTAGGAGCACAGAGGATGGCGCCTGCGGGAAAGAAGGCAAAGACAAATGGCGGAGGGGCTCCTGAACGGAATTTTAAAGTAAGAATAGAAGTTAGCCAGGGGAGAAGGGGGTAAAGGGCAATCTAGGCAGAAGGGACCTCACAACTATGTTAAATTTTTCCAGATTGAAAGACTAAAAGATTGCTTCAGTTAGTGGGAATTTAATATAAAGAGTACACAGAGAAATAAGAGGCATGAAACCATCTCTACAACAAGACAGTCAGATCACATTGGGAACATTCAGGAATCAGTACAATTCTTAGTGCTCTGTTACCCTCTGTTCTCTCAGAGGCAGACCCATTGCCTTTTATTCTGGTGATTAAGTCTCTCTCTCTCTCTTTCTCTTTTTTCTTTCTCTCTCTCTTTCTCTCCCTATCTCTCCTGCCACTGAACTTCTGTCTACCACCTTCTCCTTGACTTCTTCCCATGCTAGTGTCTGCTGATTTTCTGTTCATTGCATCCAAACTTACCAAGAGGGGGTCTCCACTGGCCAGCCCCCTTCTATCAATATACAGTACCAAGAAGCCCTCCCAAAGAGAGTTCTGTGCTAGGTCACCTTGAGGCTGCTTGTCAATTATGTCTGTGTGCCAGACACCTGTTCCTGGTTAAGTTATCTGCACGCAGAGTGGTGGGGTCACATAGATGATGCACACTACACATAAACCTACACATGAACAGCTATGTTCAGAAGCTTCTGCTCAGTGGTTGAGCAAAGGCACTGAGGTAGAAAAGCAGTTCTACTTAGAACTGCAGGCTGTTTGCCTGTGTCGACAAGTATAGCTGGAAGAGGGAGTGTTGAGGGATGTGACTGGCCCAGGTCCTGGGGTAGTGGACGGTATGTTTAGCCTGCAATTTCGCATATGCAAGAATATCAGATTTCTGCATGGAGTTTTTCAATTTAAATGCAATCCTGAAGCCCCCTTCAAAAATGGTGATAGAAAATTCAATCTCAGTTGAGGTGCTTTGTTTTGGGGGTTGTACAAACATCCTAGGGTCTTCTGAAAAACTGATGCATAAGGAGATTCCTCCTGGACTCTGGTCATTGGTGGGTGCACCTAGTGTTTGCCGCAGCAAATCTCCATCCTCTTTTTGCTGAAGACAGGCTCTGATCCCTCCTTACCTAGTGGGTCAAAGAGTCTGAAAAGGAGCCCAGCTCCCAAGTCCATACCTGCTGCTCCTTTGCACCAGGCTGGCTTGCAATATGCATGCTCTCCTCCCAGAACCCCAGCTCAGGCCTCTGCACACCCTTGCCCTTCCGTCATGTGGTTACAGAATGGAATTGGGGTTTTTATAGGCCTTCTCTGTCCCATTAGAGAATTCATTTATGAAACAACCTCGATAAATGTAATGAACCATGAATGACATATCTAAAATAGGTGGGGGTCAGAGCTGGGCATTCAGACAGAAATATAAGCACCGACAGGGCAAAGAATGTTACTTTTTCTGAGAAAGACTGTGTGCTGTGGCTGGGAGGGGAATCCATCACTGACAGAGATGAGATGGGGACAAGTGCAGAGTGACTGGCCCAAGGGAAATGTGAGGAGATCAACGAGGCCGGAGAGTGTCTTTCAGGGCTGATTTGACAGAAAAGGAGACAATGTTATTTCGATGGCAGCTATAGAGCAAATAAAAAAATCAGCTCTCTGGCTGGAACAGGTGCAGAAAAACTGAGTATTTGAAATATGTTTTCCCCTAAAGGAAGAGAGAATCCTTGAAAAAAAAAAAAGGACAGAGAAAAGCATAGTAAAACATGTCAACAGTGAGTCACTGACTTCCCACCAAGGTGGAGGCATAAGTAGATACACTTTGTCTCCTCGCACAACAAAAGAAGGACAACAACAAATTTAAAAACAAAAAATTACCAGAGCTACCAGAAAATCAAACTGTATGGAAGTCTGACAACCAAGGAGTTAAAAAAGAAACATTCATTATGGCAGGTGGGAGGGGCAGAGATGGGCAGCCAGGGAGGACAGGATGCGCTGAAAGGCTGCGGCAGGTGGATGGGGTGGTCCCACATTTGCGAGCAGATGAACCAGGAGGAACAACTGGTGAGTGAGGGAGGCCACACAACCCAGGGTTCCAGTGTGGGAAAAAAAAGCCTCGAAACCTCTACTGGTAAAAACCTGTGGGGTTTGCAGCAGCAGGAGAGACAACCAATCTCACAGGAGAGTTCGTTTGAGAGACCCACAGGGTCCTAGAACGTACACAAACCCACCCACCTGGGAATCAGCACCAGAAGGTCCTGATTTGCTTGTGGGTAGCAGGACAAGCAACTGAGAGGCAGCCAAGAACCAAACAAGAGGCACTGTTCCCTCTCAGACCCCTCCCCCACATACAGCATCACAAGGCAGTGACATGGTTGCCCCACCCTGGTGATTACCTAAGGCTCCACCCCTCACAGTGTAATAGGCATCCTGAGACCAAAAAAAAAAAAAAGCCCCAATTGAAATAACAGGACAAAGCTTCAAAAATAGAACTAAGCAATAAAGAGGTAGCAAACCTAATAGATGCAGAGTTCAAAACACTGGTAATCTGAATGCTCACAGAAATGGTGGAGTATGGCCCCAAAATGGAGAAAAAAAGGGAAGGCTGTGCAAAGTGAAATAAAGCAAAATATACAGGGAACCAATAGTGAAGGGAAGGAAACCGGAACTCAAATCAATGGTTCGGAGCAGAAAGAAGAAATAAACACATTCAACCACAATAGAATGAAGAAACCAGAATTCAAAAAAATGAGGAGAGACTGAGGAACTTCTGGAACAACTTTAAATGTTCCAACATGCAAATCATAGGAGTGCCAGGTGGAGAAGAGGAAGAGCGAGACATTGAAAACTTATTTGAACAAATAATGAAGGAGAACTTCCCCAATCTGGCAAAGGAAATAGACTTCCAGGAAGTCCAGGAAGCTCAGAGAGTCCCAAAGAAGTTGGACCCAAGAAAGTGCACACCAAGGCACATCATCATTACATTACCCAAGATTAAAAATAAAGAGAGAATCTTAAAAGCAGCAAGAGAAAAGGAGACAGTTACCTACAAAGGAGTTCCCATCAGACTATCAGCTGATTTCTCAAAAGAAACCTTCCAGGCAAGAAGGGGCTGGGAAGAAGTATTCAAAGTCATGAAAAACAAGGACCTACATCCAAGAATACTCTATCCGGCAAAGCTATCATTTAGAATGGAAGGGCAGATAAAGTGCTTCCCAGATAAAGTAAAGTAAAATGAGTTCATCATCACCAAGCCCTCATTATATGAAATATTAAAGGGACTAATCTAAGAAAAAGAAGATGATAAAAACTATGAACAGTAAAATGATAACAAACTCACAACTATCAACAACTAAACCTGAAAAAAACAAAAACAAACTAAGCAAACTGCTAGAACAGGAACAGAATCACAGAAATGGAGATCACATGGAGGGTTATCAGTGGGGAGGGGGAGGGTGGAGAATGAGGGAAAAGGTACAGGAAATAAGAAGCATAAATGGTAGGTACAAAATAGACAGGGGGAAGTTAAGAATAGTATAGGAAATGGAGAAGCCAAAGAACTTATATGTA
>PVJD01006808.1:0-92948 GCA_004026545.1 Mormoops blainvillei
GCTCACAGTACCATGCTGAATTTCCTACACATGAGAAGCTGAAAATTGTAAAGACTACATTTCTCAGACTCCTCTGCAGCTAGGATTTTAAATGACTCCACCTCTACTGAGCAAACCAACGGTGAAAGTAAACACTGGAGTCGAAGCTGTGCAGTTTCTTGTTACCAAGGTGCTGGAGGCATTTTATTCCTCAAGAGCAGCCATTATGGAGTGTTCCAGTGTCTGGCCCCTAGATTCATGAGTACTGACCAAACTGATCAGCACACAGGAGGTGTTTTCTCTACAAAGTTCTCTGTTGGCTTATTTCTAACTAAGGAATGTTTGGTTTGCTATCTCTTCCAGAAATTCTATAAACTATCCAAGGCTCTATAAGAAACCCTTTACTATTTAATAGCAACTAGATTTTGTTTTCCCCAATCAAAAACCCTGACCAGTATGGCTAACAATTAATGCAGCATTATCATCTCTGATCTTTGTCATTCTCCTCCATCATTCCCCCCCTTTTTTTTCCATCATTTTCTCTAGCTACCTGCTTAATAAGAAAAAGGGTGACCTTTGTAAGATACTATAACCAGATAATATCCTAATTTTCATTAGTGGAAATTACTATTTCCACTGATTATAATCAGCTATGTTTCTTTTATGCTAACTTCTTCAAGTCTGGATTTATTGTACTTCTACTAACAAAGACATGCATTCTAACATTAATTCTTGGTCATAAATTTATATAATAGAAAAAGAATATATACAAAGCAGAGATGACTGAGCATTTTATCTATATTCTAATTAAAATCATAATCTCAATAAATATTAAGCAAAAATGAGAAGTGCTAGAAAATTTTTTAAAAAATGTATCTGTGGGACATAGTTATAAAAACAAAAGGAGGGAAGAAACAGAACAATCCAGGAGAAGTCTGACCTGTGTTAGCAGTAAAGGGTGATGAGGAAGAACATTTTCACAAGCAGACCTGTGACTAGGCTCTGAAGGACTTGGGTGCTAAAAAAAGCCAGGTTAACACATGTTCCTGTATTTCCTACATGTCTCAGAAATCAGTCTCTAAAAGTAGAAAAGGATACAGAAATGGAGACTTAAGACATGAAAGACAGGAATAAAGAACGAATATTGAGTGGGGAATAGAGAGCCAGGAAGCACAAGGTAATTGAAGAGAACTTGGAAGGGATGGAATCACATGAAAAGAAACAAAACAAATACAAAAGGGTACATGGGACACACAGCCAATGCCACAATTCCATGATCACCTGCAGTGATATGCGGACAGATAGAAAGTAACTTTTACCAACTTATTTTACAAGGTTCATGAACAGTCTTTTAAGCCAGGCTGTTACAAAGGAGCCCACTCATACATTACACCACACACACTGGTTTCTAAATTGTGCTCGGCAAAGTCCTAGGGGTTTTCTGGAAATGTCTCAAAAGATAATACGTTCTTCTCCTGCAACCAGAGGAACTCAGATTTTATGTGTTTTTTATATTGGGCTTCCATAACTTGAATAAGAGTTCGGCTACTTAAAATACATTGGAAACAGCCAACTTAAATACACTGCTCTTGCTACAAGAGCTTAAGGGCAGACAGGCATGCTTAAAGTTATGATCTAAGATATCTATTGTTTTATGTAATCATCAGCCCTTTACAATATCCCCCTTTGAACCCGTGTAGTCAGAAAGAGACAGGATGGCATAAAGGTAAAAGCAGACTCTGGAGCCAGGGTGCTTGCTTTGAATCCCACATGCTAATCATTTCACAGCTCAATCAGTGTGGGCAAAATACTGCATCTGCAAATGGAAGAATAAAAGGACTGACATGGAAGAGTTGTTGTGAAGATTAAGTGAGTTAATATATGTAAAGTGCTTAGAGGGTCTGCTATCTAAGTATTAACAACTAATATTATCACCAGGTCTGCCTATCTAATTCCATCAGCAAAGTCCCAGTTTCTACTTTCTAGGTTATTTTGATTTTTTTTTTAATTCTCAAAAGAAATTTGTGTTGAACAAAGACAAGCCTTTTTTTCATTTTAGAATTCTACCTTCCAAGTTTTTGTCCTTCTCCACTAAAAGCCTTGAACCTCCATCTGGGTTTTATGTATTCTTGATCCTGATGGTCCTCCATATCCAAGTTCACTTGGCCACCATGGACCAGTCGCTGAAGCTCCGGGGGAATTTCTCTTAAAAAGGGGAAAAAGGTTTTAGTTAACTTTTGAAAAAAAATGGATCAAGTTGTGAGCTACACTGGAAAACCACACTTTTCGTGTAAATTATAATATAAAAAATTCTGTGATGATTGATTATATATTTATCTACAGATATTTCTGTAGATATGTCCTTCTTAAAGCTGCATCACATTATTCCTTAGTGACTCTCAACAAGGGCGTTTTTTGTTGTCATAGTCATCTTGGAGTGGTTCTGACATGGTAAGACTGCAGTTCTTACCTAAATTAACACTAGAAAATTCCTGTGAGAACATATAGTTAATGCAGATACTTCTTTCTAAACTCCCTGGGGGAGGTTTTCAAAATAATAGGGGTATTTTTGATTGTTGTATGACCCCTGAGAGCTGCTATTCAGGTAGGGCGGGGATGAAAGGTGCTCTGATGTGAAGGAGTCATCTTGCACAGTGTAGACTTGTCTCGGGTTCTGCTGCACCTCTGAGTGCCCTGCCAGAGAGTCATGTGTTGACAACACTATTACATATGTCTGAGCCTGAAACCTAAGGCTTAGGTTCTGTCTTACATATAAGCAAAAACTCAAACTGGTTTTGTTTTTTTTTTGGTAATGTATTAATATGCTTGAAATTTCCATCTTCCATATAAACTGAGGGAAGATTGCAACTTGTTTTGTTTAGAGCTTTACCAAGTCCATGGCTGCAACACCACTTATAGTAATGAAGTTGCCAACCTCACATACCTTATTATTCTCTTTTTATGTCTGTCACATTTATATGAGAAGTATTAGACTGTAAACAAGTACAAACTATCTGACTTCTATTATATCTTCTGGTGTGGTCATACCCAGGCATTTAGAAGTTGAAATATGATAATTTTATGGTAAGTTACTTTCTTTTATTCCCTAAAGATATAATATGCATTGTTCTTTGGAAAAGATATATATAGATAGGTATTATTTATGAGTTCTCCATTGGTGATGGCAAAGGTGGTATCACAAAATATTTATTATAAAAAGGGGACAATGATTGTAAAGCTGATAATCACTATTTGACATCATTCATTATTTTCAAGGAGTCTTTTCTAAAACTGTTCTTGATCATAATTTGCATTTGAGGACATGATGTGGTCCAAATGAAAACAAAAAAAATTAGTATACCATGACTGTGTGAATAGTAGCCTACAAACTTTAGAGATTATTTTCAAATAATAAATTACTTTTGATCTATAGTATAGTACATTCATCATCAATGTTTTCTTCCACTGCTTTGAAATAAGCATCAATTTCAACAGCACTGACCTTCACTTAGCAGATGAACACTTTGCCTACTCAGTCACTCCCCAGCTATTCCCAGTGATTCTGCAGGGTTCCAATCCACAGCATTGACTTAAACTATTATATCCTTGTATTTACTACTCACCATATACTGCCTCCCGGGACAGCTTCCCACTTTCTCAATGACTTCAGCAGACCGCTTACAACATCTCCTGCATTGTTTTTTGTATGTGGTTTCGGTTTGTTTTTTTTTGTATCCTGACATTATCAAGTTGAAAATTCATGCTAATTAGTGTTCTAAAATACCTTTCCTTCAAAGTTCCTTCACTACTATCTCAGCTCCAATAAATTTCATCTTCACTCCACTGTAGCCACTCTTTGGACATATTTCATCACTTGGATGAATGGACAAGCCCCATCTTCAATGCCTGGGTGGAGTATAACCTCCTACTCCAGTCCCTTTATTGCTACTTAAATTTCCCAGTTCATCACCAATATCTCACCAAAATATCTTATCCTTCAGCAAGAGGAGCTAGTGAGTTATGATGTTCTTTAGATGGGTCAGAGTACTGTATATCCGGTTTACTTTCATAAATTATAACTTCAAACTAACCTTTTGAAATCTTCTGCCAGCAGTAATGCCACTTTAAAAGATTTCTACTATAAGTTGCTGAATTTCAGGCATACATGCAATGAGAATCACCCTGTCAACAGTAAGCAGGACAGTGGCTTAGTGCAGGGGCAGCTACATGCTGATCAGTTCACTGATTTATTACATTAAGATGCTTCTTCTTAGAGCTGGGACCATGGCTTCATCAGATTTTTAAAGGGACCAAAGTCTTACTGCCACCGCCCCCCGCAACAGCTGAGAACCAGCAATATGTCCTTTATCCACTTAAAAAGACCCTTCCTCCAGGAACCACTCACATAATATAACTCTTAACCTGTAGTGCCCTACTGAATAGCATTCTGCTAAAAAATAAAAAAATAAAAATCCACCCTAAGTAACAAATAGAACACAAACCATACAGCTTACCCTCTTTTAACAGACTCCAGAAATTGAGCATTTGTTGGGTCATTGTAAGGTCTCAATTCTCCATCATCTAAACTGAACCCATTGCTCCACAATTTAAGCAAAATCTGAACCTTTTGAGCATAGAAAAAAAAAGATTAAAAAATCCATCTGCATCAAAAAATTTTAAGTTTCAAATGTGATATTTCTCAACATATTAAACCATTTACTACTTAATTTAAAATATGGAGTTATTTGTACTATTCTTTATTCATAGTAAAAATAACGACAAAAATGAAATGATATATATTTGCTAAACAGATCTGTATTTAGCTTAATAAATGGACAATGGCTGAAATACCAAGGTCCCACAGGTACCATACCTGGACCCTGGCCTTGAAGTAAAATTATTTCTAGTTCATTGAGAAACAAAAGCAACAAGAGTACCTAGTTTCCATTCCAGACCCACCCTTCTCCTTCTTTGCCCATAGTTTCTGCTACAGAGCTTAAATATTCATTCCAAGGAGGCAAGACAAAATTTCTAGTGACCCTCTAAGGCTAACCTTCTTATTTAAAATGAAGTTATAACTACAAAATTTCAAAAGATAATAGAAATAATGACTTTAGGTGTTATGTTTACAACTTAGCTCATTCTGTGTTATGACAGTACACCATTTATAATAATCATCATATATATGTAAGCTCATTTTACAATTAATCATACATTCTTTCAACAAATAGTTATACATCTCTATTTTTGTAAGGTACATTTGGGATACAAAATATAAAATTTGAGACTGAAAACATACACATTAGCCTTTTAATCCATGTTTCACAAATTAAGAAAACAAAAAGATTATATTTATATAGCCAATTTTTAATTTTAAAATAAAAAGTAGTAACTAGAGGCCAATATCTATAATTTTTCATTTTGATTACTGTACCTACATCTTGCAGCTGATTTTCTCCATAGATGTATTCAGACTGCTTACAAAAGGAACTACCCAATCTGTATCCTCCACCTGTAAATGACTAAAATACACGGCAAATGAGCTAAAAGTTCACGAAGGCTTATTAAGCAAAATCTTACAATAATGTGGATATATATTTTAAAACTAGATAAAACTGTAATGTCAAACTGGTTTGTATTTTCCAGGAAAATGTTATAATAAAATTAAAGTCTTATGCTGCAGAAAAGTATATTCAAGTAAGAAGTTATGTTTCTTTCCATAAAACATTAGTAATTCAGGAGCTGAAGTGAGTCAGGCCTATCTTAAACTAAAAAATGCATTTATACACTGAAATATAAAATTTCAAGTATAAACAGATTTTTAAAAGCCATCACTAATATTTTATGACAAGTGATAAAAACTATAATATTTAAATCATATTTCACCAAGTAAATAAGAGAGTCATAAAGAAAAAATTTTATAAGTGGTTATAAATTACCCTGAAGAAAAGCTCTATACTTACTTTATAAGTTGTTTTTTATTCAACTTTAACAAGTCAACTATGACTGTGCTTTTTACTTTGCTATACTGACCACAAGGTCTTCTGTTTTTCAGGCAGGATAGCTTATGAAGTTAAAAACTCCAATCCTTTTTACCACCATCTATATCATAAATGAGCTTTTAGTCATCACCTTGCTTTTTTTTCTATAGACTAAATTATATCAGTTCCACATTTTTCTTAGAGAACTAGGGAATTTTCGAGAATGAAAATTACCTTAGATAAAAAGAATTTCAAGCTATTGGTAAATAACAAAAACTAAAATTTATTTTTCATTTAAAATAGTGTTTCTCAACAGTGATGCCTGCCATGACGACACATGTCCAAGCACATGTGAAAGCTACTGATCTGTAATACCTGAGACCACGTGGTAGTTCGGAAAATCTCCCCAAATAATTTGACAGGGAAAATCAAGTGGAGAAATCTTAATTATGAAAATATATGACAATTACATACAAAAATACATTAGAAGTTTTCTTTAATATACCAATACTATGTCTATAGCTTTGCAGAAGTTGAAGAAGGAACAAAAATAATCCAATGAGGGAAAAAGAGCCTTTTCAATGATGATGGAGCAACTGGTCCTTCATTAAGTCAAAATATGAACCTCAACTTAAACTTTATGTAAAATTAACTCAAAATGGGTCACAGGTTTAAATGGACAATGTAAAACTATGAAACTTTTCTAGATAACACAGAGAAAATTTTGGGACCTAAGGAGATGAGGAGCTCTTAGACGAGACACTAAAATCATAATCCATTAAAAAAAAAAAGATAAATTGGACTTAACCAAGGGAATGAAAAGCCAACCTATAGTCTAGGAGGAAATATATGCAAAATATATAACTTACAAAGAACCCACATCTATTAAAATAAATAACTCTCAAACAATTTTGTTTGTAACAAAACAATCCAATTTGAAAATGGGCTAAAGTCATGAAGAGACATTTTACTAACAAGAATAATAAAGATAGTGGCAAATAAGCACACGAAGAGATATTCAACATAGAGGCTACTAGGAAAATGCAAATAACACCATTAGCCATTAGGGTAAAGGGGAAATGTGTACAAGGTACACAGGACCTCTCTGTATAAATTTTGTAAATTCTCATGAGTCTGTAATTATTTCAAAATAAAGACGTAAGTAGAGGATTTGCATAAAAATGTAAGAAACTGCCTCAACTTTCAATCATTAATAAAGATTATAATCTTATAAAAATGAATCAAATATTTAAAAGACAAACAGTTAGAAAAAGAATGTTATATAATATAAAAAACTATAGAGGAAATCAAAAATATAAATAGCATACTTAGTTTTAAAATTGAGCATTACCTTAGATTTGTCATCACCTGAAGCTCTTGTGGCTTCATTCAGAGGGACAGCCCCATGTTCCCTTGCCTCTTTGAAAAGTTCATTCACAATTTTCCCAGTTGAAGGTCGAACTATATGTAACCCACTGTATTCATGCTCACTTGAATAGAACCTTTAAACATCACAGTTCATGAATAAAAACTTAGAATACAGATATAAACTACTTTAAAGTAAAAAGCTACAGTCTTAGAGCATACCTTTTATTTAAAAAGAAAAATTTATATGCCTTCTGTGGAAATATTTAAATGTAGGGTTAAAGAATTAAACAGTGAACAGTTCATATAGTTTCTCATGGATCTGCGGAGATTCTTGTAGCAAGCTCCGCATGTAGCATGAGAACTGGCTTATTCTTACCCCCTCACCCTCTGCAAAAAAGTGCTTATCGAATGCAATTTTGGTGTGAGGGGGAAGAAATGCTGACAATCTGAAGCTAAGGCTCTTCCCTGAGGAATCCACACTCACCTAGTGTAAAGTCAAGTCTCTTTACTTTACCTAGTTAGTAAAGAGACCTGTAGATTCAGATAGTGGGAACACTTAAAACTAGACTATAGAGTTACACAGAGAGGGCATACTCCTCTATAGATTGAAAAATTATAACCCCCCATGTTAAAGGTAAATAATTTAGACCATAAACAAGTTTTTTCAGTGTATTAACTAATATGTTGAAACTGATTTCTACTCTCACTCCAACTTCTGATCATAAACATTTTCTTTATGTTAAGTGTCCTATTTTATCTTTTAAGGTCTTTTTCAATCAGGAATAACAGAAAATACAACCAATGAAATATTAACATGGAGATTTCCAGTGTAAGATGACAATCAGAGCTCATGTTTTTAACTACCCATTCCCTCCAGTTTCAAATTTGCACTGAATTGACTCACAAAATGAAAGGAAGGGGGCAAATTAAGTCAGCACTGGAGACTAAGAATAGAGGTCACCTTCAATACTTTCTCCAAAATTAGTATGTGCAAAGCTGAACAGAAAGAGGGAAAGGCAAAAGCATCCCTCAATTCACTGTAGGTGAAGAAAAAAATCCACCTGGAGAACAAACGGACACCAGCAAGCAGAATCTGCTAACATAAGCTAACAAGGCTAGCTCATAACTGCTGAGGGCAGGGCTGGAAGTGGAGGTTGGGTTGCATCTGTCATGCTAGAGCTCTGGGGAACACACTGGGGCCCCTGGTTACCCAGAGCCAATGGAAGCCTTCCTGCCAAGCTTATACTCAGAGAGTCCATATGCTGCCATAGCTGGCTCTTTTTTCTCTTCTCTTTTTAAATTTTATTTTTCATTACAGCTTATATTCAATATTATTTTGTATTCGTTTCAGGTGTACAGCAGAGTGGTTAGTCTATATATTCTACAAAGTGATCCCCCAATGTTTCAAGTACCCACCTGGTACCATACATAGCTGGCTCTTAAGATTAAGTGTTAGTATTAGGAGCTGGACAGTAGATGATTGTAGGTAGCGATACGAAAGGAAGAGGAAGGGAAAGAAAATGATAAAGGGGAAGGAGAGAAAAGAAAGGGGAAATAAAAAGGAAAAAGAAAAGCAAGGCTTCCAGATGCAGCTATCTCCTGTTGCAGGTCCGTTGCTCCCTATCCCTCATCTTTTATCTGGGAAAATACAAGTACTGTATATAGTTCCTTTTTATCACAGTCTTGGTGTGAAAGACCTTACTGGAGAATCAGACGTTGGAAAAGACTTAGTAGCTCCTCTATGGTTAATGCTTTTTATTACCTGTTTAAGAAATGTTTGCCTACCTCGAAGTCATGAAGACACTCTTTTCTAGAAGTTTTGTTTTCCTTTTATATTTAGATCTAGAATCCATCCATCTTTCCTCTTTTGAAATTAAGTATGCCTATATCCTTGACTCTTGCTCTCTGTTTAAACTCACTTGATCATCAAAATATTTGTCTACTCCCATAAATAAAAACATCCTCTATAAAAATGACTCTCAAACATGTTTTCAGCACCCCCTTACTCATGGTCCAGTGATGAATTTAAAAGCCCCTACTTTAATCAAGTTCATCTCTCCAAAACTAAACTTATGTTCCCCACATAAATGTTCCCATTAACAATTACATTTTTCCTGTATCTCAGAATAAGAACCTTTAAAGACTTCTGCCTTTACCATTCACTTCTTCCCTATATCGAATGTTATCCAGTTTCAATAATTTTTTTGGAAGTATCGTACATCGATTTCACCTTTTCTTCTCCATTCTATTGACTCCATCCAAATCCAAAATTTTATATTCCTTAGATTACCACAATTGTTTCCTTCTGTTTGTCTCCTTATCCTGTTCTCCCATTACTACTAATTTTATACTGCATTTCCCTAAAAGTATGTAATAATAATAGCTAACATTTGTCAAGGTAATTTGTGCTCTTTTACCCCTCAATAATGGTACTGTCCCCATTTTACGAGTAAGAAAACTGAAGCTTATGGTTTAAAACACTTTTTCATTGACAAAACAGAAAAAAATTATAACTGACAATAACAACAAATCATGAAACCAAGCATGAGTCCCTTCTCAGCATGGGCTGTGTGGCTGCACACATCGCCTGTCCATGCAGCACGCCCTGGAAGCACTCCGCCTGTCCAACCTTATTTGCCACTAATCTATTAAAGTTCTGCTGATTCCTTTTCAAGGTCCTTCCTATCATTTTTATTATTTTTTCCTTTGTGCCTATTTGTTGCTGGAATTTTGTCTCATCTTCTGTGTTAATCTATATCCTAATAATTTTTTAAGATCCAACTAAGTGCCAACACTGTGTTAAACATCTTATACACTTTGTCTCATTTAATTCTCAAACCAATACTACTATCTAATTACTTGTAGAGGACATTTTTTTAAGTTCTCACATTCTTGAAGAAGGAGACTCATTATTATTTTTAAAGTTCTACTTGTGATATACAACCTTTTGTGGATAAAGGTGTTATAACTGGTATCAGGATATATTCTGAAAGTTTTTCTGTAGATTCTGTTCTTCCTCTTGTAAATATAAACATAGACCACATTATGTCTAGAGTTTCTGATAGTAAAAATATATTACCTTAAAATGACAATAAGCAGATACATGTTCTGATGTCTAATACTGTCTAAAAATGTGGAATATGGAAATAAACACTATTTTCTGTACCAAACAAAGCAGTAGACATGTAATGAAACTGAGTAAATGCCAATATTGAATATGAACTCAAAAAAACTGTATAATTAGTATTAAAAAATATCATGCTTAGCAAAAAAGAAAAGAATGCTAATAATGTGTTTCACATTGTATTTTAAGCAGATTAAATATAGCTTAAGCCTCAACCAATATCACTTAAAGGTAGCTCCTCCTTTTGGATATATAAATTCTAGAGATCAAATCTGTGGCATACTGTCTTTCGAAACTGCGTTATCAAACTACAAATACAAATGACAACATTGTTTCAGACAGCATATCTAAATATATGCCGCAAACAAAAGAGAAAAGAACATTCATTAAAATATCTTAATGATTATATATGAACAGCGAAGAAAATTTTTCATACTAATGAGAAGTCAAATATTTTTATTTGTTATATAATGAATAAATTAAGTCATTCAAAATATACTCAGATTGGGAAAACAATGGGCAAACAGTTAAAGAATAAAATGTACATAAATATTTTAAGTATTTTCAAAACTTTGAAGAATGTATAAACTAAGGAGGCAGTTAAAATATATAATAGATATTATCCATATATATGTATGTATATGTATAGACACATATATGTCAAATAAAAATTAAATGAAAGGTAGGATAGTCAAATAGTGCCAACATACCAACCTACATATTACAAAGGAAAAGTTGTACCTTACAATGGAGTGATGTGGTGGTTGGCATCTTAACCAAGTGAACATATCACCAATGGTGGGAAAACCTGAAATTATATGGCTCCTGATGTGATATAATAAATACCAGAAAATATGACTTACTCATATTCTGGACAAACATGTTTAACAAGAATCTAATCATGAGGAAACAAAAACTTTGAATGTGGGACATTATATAACACATCTGGCCTAGGTTCTTCAAAAAAGTCAATGTATTGGGTTGGCCAAAAGGCCCATTTAGCTTTTTCCATAAAACAAAAGACACAGTTTTCATTTTCACCAACAATTTTATTTATTTGGATATTGTGAGTATGTCAACTATTGGCTTCTAGTGGCTAGAGGCCGGGGATGCTGCTAAACATTTTCCAATGCATAAGACAGCCCCACAGCAAAGAATTATCTGCCCAAAATGTCCACAGAACCATTTTTGACACATTTGATAAGTCACAGTACTTATTCCATATACTGCACAAGTCTTTTTTTGTGTTTCAGTTACGTTTTTACCTTTCTTGAAATAATAAAGCATAACATGCCAAAAATGTTGCATGTTTTCTTCCATCTTCAATATTAAAATGGCTGCACAAAAATTCACCAATTTTAATGTCTTTTTTAAATACACGCTGATATGACAGCTGTTACAATATATTCTAACAAAATTGTATCAATGAAGTTAAAGACAACTAACTGTTACTACAGCCATCGTACAGAAAAAACTAAACGAACTTTTTGGCCAACCCCATAAATTTTAGATTATACAGATGAGCTTAAAAAAAAATAAAAACCAACTAAAAGGTGAGGAGGATGCTCTGGATTCAGATTCAAAACAGGCATAATCGAATGGAATACACGGTCCTTGGCTCTAAGAGCTATCTGACTACGGGTTATTAAATGACTTAATGAAATTACTGTTCATTTTCTAAGGTGTGATATGTGATCAAGGTTATAAAGGAGTGTGTGCTTCTTGTAAGAGGATTCATGCTGAGGTATGTAGGGGTAAAGTATAATGATGGCTGCAATTTAATTTCTAATAGTTAAGTAAGAAAGCGCATGAATGTAATGCTGCAACATATTAACAACTGATGAAGCACAGAGAGCATATATTCATGGTACAATGTTTTGATTATCTATGGGTTTGAAAATCTATAAAATAAAAAGTTGGGGAAAATTTTAAATATTATTCTTTCTTCTCATTCAGGTCCAGAAAGATATGTTATTTTTAGCTCCCCTACAGAAAGAAGGATGTAGAGCAGCAGCAACAACAACAAAAGGAAAAGATAAAATAATTTTCAGTGAATTTTTTGGCTTTTGGGAAAATAAGAGACTTTCTCAGACAGATATAATGGGAAAATTCAAGCTTCTCCCCAGTAATGATATTTGCACTACTAAAAAGATATTAATAAAGATTCCTAGAAACAAGAAAACTTGTGGCAGTAAAATATACCTGACTCACATCTCTTAAATCTTTACGGCCGGTTCTTTTTATAGTTCAGGGATTTTAACAATAGTAAATACTATCTAAAAGATCGCTTATTAGATGGGTATTCATCCTAGGGAAGGAAAAACAGATTCCTAAAGTTATAGATTCTTAAATGGAGGACAACAGACACATAGGAGACTCGGGATGGGCTTAAAAAAATGTTTTTTTATTTACTGATTTTAGGGAGAAAGGGGGAGAGACAGTCAGAAACAAATAAACATCTATTTGTTGTTTCACTTATTATGCATTCAGTGGTTGATTCTGGTATGTGCCCTGACTGAGGATCACACCTGCAACCTTGGTGTAGTGGGGCGACACTCTAATCAACTAAGCTACCCAGCCAGGGCGGGGTGGGCTTTATGAAACACAGAAACCCTTAAAAACAATCGACAAAACTGTGCATAAATTTGTTTTGAGAGGAGAGGAGCTATGGCTTTCATCAGCTCCTCAATGAGCCCTATGACTCAACAAAGAACCACATAATTCTATGTTGTATACCTAAATATTAGGTATTTAACATTATGTTTCCATAAGCTTCTTCCAGCCTTCTGAATATTACAGTTTTAGAAATAGTACCTAAATAATATTTTTTAAAATTACAGATTTAAAAAAAATTTCCAAGGCCATTTAAAATAATTTGGGATTAGTAAACTAAAGAGGAATACAATTATTTTCTTTTAAAAATATATTTATTGTATTTTTTCCATTACTATTCAACCCGCTATTCACTCCCCCACCCCTGCAAACGCCATACTGTTGTCCATATCCATAAGTCCTTTTTCCCTTTTGTTTGATCCAGAAAAATCTTACCTTTGAGGTGGTGTTCGTGGGCTTTTAAAGACTGAAGCTTTAGATCTATCAGATTTGGAAGATTTGCATTTCACTTCCTCTTCACACAATTCTGCCAAGGCCAACTATAAAATAATAGATTCGTTATTTGGTGTAACACTAGAAATAAACTCTTCTACACAACGAGAAATTATGAGTAGAACATTAACTTGCAATTGCATAGTAAAGGTTTCTAGTGAAAAGTGAAAGCTGCTGCTTCAGACGATGACTCCCTTTCAAAATAAAGTCACTGCGTCTCTCATTTTATAAAACGAACCAAAATGCCACATGTATTAGAATAAATTAAAGTTATGATAATTATTTAATTATTTTCAAATAACTACTTAACAGTTTCAAAAACTGTATTTGGTAACAGATCATTTTCAAAGTTGAACCTACAATTTTGCAATTCTTTCAAAAACACTTGAAGATGTTTCACAACTTGATGATCTCAAAACTTATTTCACTTAGCTGTTCAAGTTTTCAAAATCCAAACACATAAAACAATTTTAAAGTTATTCTAGTTAAACGTTTACCAGACATATATGAGGAGGGACCCAAAAATAAATGGAATTAACTTCTGGAGGATGGTCCCCTTGTAGTACAGGTTTCTACCACTAGGTGGGTGTTCTAGAAACCCATCTGAATCAGTGTACCAGCTGGTAATTGCGAGAGCCTGTGCTCGGCTTCAGCGAATTTTTTCGGAAGATTGGACATTTGCCCATTTCATGATGGGTGATTTACCAGCACACCTGCCCACACCGTGCTGAGTGTTCAGCAGTCTTTGACCAAAAAATGGCACAACCCCCGTGCCCCACCCTTCCTATTCACCCAGTCTTGCCCCAGGGACTCTTTTTTGGTTTCTGCAGATGAAAAAAAGTCCTCAAAGGGAAACATTTTGTTTTCCCGATGTGGCAGAGGTGAAACAAAAAAACGGCATATGCACTAAAAGGCATCGTCTTGATAGGTGTATTGCATCAAATGGAGCGTACTTTTGAAGGTGACTGAAGTTTAAACATGTACGAATACACAATGTTTTATAAATAAATTCTATTTTGGGGGGAACTCCTCCCTTGTAAGTTTAATAAAGTTTAGGAAAATGAGCCGCTGAAAAATGAAAGACCATGAATTACATATACAGTTTGTACAGCTTTTAGAAAGTAACACTAGCAAATTATGCATTCTAGATACATGGCTGGCTATATTCAAAATGAAATAAACAAAACAGAGTTCTTGAAATTGGAATTTTAAAAAGTTATCCAAATACTTCAGTATTAAGTTACTTTGTTCCCACTTTTGATATCTTTGGACAACTCAAAAACTTTCCCTAATGTCCCTGCTATATTCAATTATAATTGGCATGGCCTTTGGGAAAACAAAAACAAAAACGAAAAAACCCAGACAAGTGATCCCTCTTTAAACACAAGAGATAAGAACACTACCTCCAAACTGCTTTCCTCAGTAGGAAAGGAAACAGGGAATTGGGGCAAGGTTAATTCTTTGAAAATTCTATTATCTTTTTAAATACACACACAACAAAACCAAAATAAAAGGCTTTATTTTTTCTCCCTAAATTTTTACCCTTACCTACCCCCATACACATCAACTTTCATATTTTTAACAAAGCAATTTGCTATACATCCTAATTATAGAAATGCTTTGCAATCTAGAAGAACTAATTAGGTTCTAACTTAGGGTCTTATTGTGACGTTGGGCAATTTTTAAAAACTTTTTGTAGTGCTAGTTCCTTCATCTTTAAATGCCTATTGAAAAATTACCAGAGGGTTGTTTTACAAAGTATATAGTATATGTGAAACAAAAGGGCTCCTTTACTAGAAGATATTATTTTAAAATGTTTAATAATGATTATGTCATTATTTACATTACATAAAAATGTTTCATTTTTTCCCAAGATTTCTTTTCTTCCTGCAATGTTATCTTATATCTGCTATGGCCTTTTCCTACCTTATCCCTTAAAAACAACAACAAAAACGAGAAAGGGAGAGAGGAAGAGACAGGATCAGAGACAGACTCTCTGACAACTTTGGCCCAAAGTTTTCAAAAATTTTACCTCCCTGAAATCTCTTCAAAAGCAGTATTTCTTTATGAATTTCCTCCTGTGCTGATAATATTATTCTGGTCCTGTGAATTACTTTTATAATATCTTTTTTCCCATCAATGGAAATGTTATCTGTATTTCAAAGGCTCACTTCATCTATACTTCACAAAGCCTTTTCTAATTTTCTCAACTATCCAATATTTCTTTTCTAAATCCTCATAGCATACGCTATCTTATTACTGACATTTATATTAAACATTATATTCTTATCACTTCTATAATTTTCTTACTATTTTATTTCCCCAGCTATATTTTAGGTTTCCCAAATTGTTTCTAATCTAGTACTTAATAAGCACCCAACAAATTCATGTTGAATTATGTAGACTATGTAACACAACATGAATCATAAACAGAAATGAAGTTACAGATTTTAAAATTGAAATATTTACTATACAGTCTTGTATCTTGTTAGGATTTTGCTTTAAGAGGATCTGAATAAATCCTGTCAATCAAGTAATTTTCTTCTGTGAAATAAAACAAGCAATGCCTTTTGACTCCATGGAATGTAGAATTATTAACAAAATAGGAATACAGAGAAAATGATATAAGAGCAGAGAGTCCACCTTGCTGAAAGGTCCTAGTTATTAATGGTACATCATCAACTTAGAAGAAAATGAATGATATTCAGAGGGAATTAATGCCAGGAATCATGACGTCCCTGTAGCATAATATGGTATAAATTCCTCAGTAAATATTCAAAGAAATTTAATTTATATTATTTGACATAAAAAACGACATCACATCAGCAGAGGAAATAATTAATTAAACTGATCAAAATAAAGTGAAGTACCGGTCAAAACCAACCGAACAAACAACAAAATCTCAGTCAAATAGAGATATAACATATGTATTGTGAGATAATGATATATCGTGAATTATCAGGATGGAGTGTTCCAGAAATGAAACAATTCAGTTATGAAGATATTTCAAATACACAGAGAGAATAAAGTATGTAAGCATTGATAATCTTTTCATTAGAATTTCCAATATGAAGAACATAAAAAGAAACCTGAAGGCAAAGTTACTGAGAATGAGAAAATCAAGTATACAACAAAAGATTAAAAGTACTGGAATTCTCAGTCTTAGCATAACAAACACCGGAAGGTATAATACAGATAATTTTTTACATAGAATAACAACATCAGCATCACCAAGGAACCCTGAAAAATCTGGACGCTCAAGCCCACCTTGGGTCTAAAGAAACTCTGGGGTGGGGCCCAGCAACGTGGGTTCTAACGAGCCTTCCTTCCAGGTGATTCTGATGCCCACCAAAATTAAGAAACTATGACGATATAGAATACTGAGGTCCAACAGGATCAGGATATTTGTGGCAACTGTAACATCGTATCAGACAATTTTGTTCTTTTCTTACTTAGAGAACTTCCCCTTTGCCCCACCCAAAGCCCAATCCTAACCCTAAAATTATCCCAAATTTCCACCAACTCCGGCCTATATGGAAATGCAGAATTAAGAAAACTTTTTCTTTTGATATTTTCCTGGAAAAACTGGGGCAGAAACATGCATATGGTAATCCAATGCTTTACAGTTAAATCCACGTGTGTGGCTTGACTGAGAGGTATTAGAAGTTACAAAGATCTCTGAAAATATTAAAAAATAAAGAATACTGAGGTTTTTAGGGTTTGTGCTGTCACTAACAAACCTACCCCAAACTTTTCCCCAGAATGTTTCCAAATTTGGGGAGATGAAAGGAGCAGGTAACTACTCCTGGTTTCATATCCACAGGAGATTTCTGCAGTTTGTAGGTCAGAGGCTCATAGTGCTGGGAGGTCTTCTGGGAAACAACTATTCATCTTTTCCTTTGTGGGAAATGAGGAAATCTCTCCCAGTTTTGGTGCTGACAAACCCTGCAGTATGTGCCAGCTAAGATATATGTACTTAGGGGTACATTTGCTTGTTCCATTAGTAATACACCACCATTTCCCTGTATAATACTGTGACAGACTCTTAAAGCAAGCTGTCAGGAAAGCAAAAAACTGTCTACAGAAAAATGCACTAACTGGGTAACTCTTAAGATACGCAAGGCTAGATTAAAATATAAGATAATCCAAACAATTAATATCCAAATCAGGGAAACGAACATTATCCATTTCTTTTCAACCTTTAATACATACTCTATTTCTTCATATGTCATCACTTGTTGTTTTCAGGTTTCTTTGCAATTTCTTCACATTCTTACTAAATTCTAAAAGGAAAGATTATCAATACTTAGTGTATATAATATACCAACTTGCATTCATTAAAAAGAAAAAAAACAAAAACCCCAAAACCTCATTTTCTAACTGATGGTGGAAACAAAGGCATCTCTCACAATTAGTGGCATCACCAAAATATCTCTGATCATTAATCCACTGGGTTGTTCGTAAATTTGCCAAGAATCAGGTGATCAACAATCAAGCCCTTCTCACTGATCCCATAAAAAGAAAGAGATTTAAATTACAGAAAGGATATTAAGTTACATAGTTTTAACTTTAATGACATTAGAATGGACTAACCAGTGAACAGTTGTAATGTTTCTCCTTTAAGGGAAAAGGAACCAAATATTTACCAAGCAAGTACTGGGCCAGGATAATATGGGAGTCGTGCACAGTCATTTTACAGATGTTATTTCACCCATGACAGCACCAACATTACCTCTATTTTATAAATAAAGACACTGAGGATGAGAGAGGTTCAGACATTTCTGCTATGTTCACACAACTACAAAGTGGCAGGACCAAGATGCTAACTGAAGTTGGTCAACCAAAAACTCCATTTTTTCCCCAGCATCCCATGTTGCCTCTTAGTGATGATGGTCTACAATACAAAAGTTAAGGTAGAGGATAGCTTCTTCTTCCTTGATTTTCTTTACTACTACTGAATTGACTTATGGGCACTGGAACTATTCTACAACTGATCTTCCCATTCTCCAAATTCCTTATTTTATGCACAGCTTATTTTGGCAGGCAATCATATGCCATCTTAAATGTTATGTTAAATATATTCATATCTTATTTCTGCAAAAAAAAAAAAAAAAGGTAGAAATGTCTTTTTACATTCTATCCCTCTCAGCAGTGTTCAGAGCCCACTGTGGATCTGATGTCCTATGCATCTGAGCATTCCCCAGAGCTTAGCAGTATGTTACAGGGCAGGTGCTCAAGATGTTTGTTCAGAGAAGTACAAAGAAGGTGTGACTATAAACTAATAGAACAAGGTTGTGGATTTAGAGTCATTTATGTTTAATTATCGCTCCTTTACATAGTCACTTGTTGAATTTTATCAATGACCTTATAAGGAGACAGAAAAGAAAGCCTAAAATGGGCAAAGTACTGTTAAGCATCTGCTAAAGCAAAATTTGGTCATTCTTATTTAGTAGGTACCTGATGTCAGTGTCCTATAACATCATAAAGTTTTATTTCCCATTTTTTTAGTTGCAATGTTTTATAGACTGTAGCTTTTACAACTAGGCAGTTGCAGCTATAGGATGAAATACTTCAATTCACCCCTTTAAAAGGGAAAAGCTACCTGATTTAAAAAAAAATTTTTATACACAAGAAATCAAGACAGAAACACCATCCAAGCCAAAGATCGAACCGGCACACCTGTTACTACTTTTTAAAGTGATTATTGATTTCTCCACAGCTATAGTAAAGCTTTCCTCGGCAGCAAGTCTGAAGCATCAACCTGTGAGCCACTCAACGAACCCCACAAAATGACATTCTAACTGAACAGCTGGTTCTTATAGTGCCAGTGGCGTGGAGAGGAAACGGAACACTGGTTTCCAGGAACACGGTTATAGACGCTGCGCCGCCCTGGGTCATAACTCTGTCCCCAGGTCGGATCCGGGGAAGGCTCAGCCGAGGCCAGAGGCGACCTCCCCCACGCCCGCGCCCGCGCCCCGCCCCGCTCTGCCGCCGAGCCCCGGTCCTCGGGCGCTCGCCTCACCTGCAAGTCCCGCGCGCTCGGGGGCCGCGGCCCAGAGGACCTGTCGCGCTCGCCTGGCACCGCATCGCCGCCTTCCGCCATCTTTAATCCGCTCCCCAGGGCCTGGAGCCGGCTTGCCCCCCGCAACTTCCGGGGCCGGTTGCTTGGCAACCGCAGGAGGCGGTCCCTGCGCGCCCCCGCTTCCTCCCGGGCTCGCGCCCGCCCCTCTTTTCCGGCGCCAGCCCACCTGTCCTAAACCATTTTTTCCTTTCTTTAAAGGGAATTAATTGGCTCAGAGAATTTCTCCACAGAGGTCTCTGTGTGAGTCTTGTTTTCCTCTGCGGCACGTCTGAAAGTACTATAGGCCGCCCTAGGGGGCAGCACAGACTGGCAGGTACTTTTAAAAGTGAGAACGTCCTTTACCTGTTTATATGAGCAAGATTGCTACCTTACTTTTCTAGTTAAAATTCTCTCGTCTTTCCTACCAAGGACTGGGTGGCAGGTCGCCCCAAACCGTGAATTGGTGTTGAGAATAAAGAACATCGTAAATGCCCTTTGCAATCAGAACTAGAGACTACTAAATCCTCCTCATTGATCTGAGGTTTATGCCATCAGAACTAAAGACTGCTAAATCCTCACTGATCTGAGGTTTATTTAAACTCGTGTCTTATCCCAGACACTTTACGTCCCCTGGATACAAAGGTCAAAGTAGTCCCGCTCAATATAAAAACTCACCATCCAGCCCTTGCTGGCATGGCTCAGTGGATTGAGCCCCTGGCTGTGAACCAAAGGGTCGTGGGTTCGATTCCTAGTCAGGGCACATGCCTGGGGTGGTGGCCAGGTCCCCAGTAGAGGGCGCTTGAGAGGCAACCACACATTTGATGTTTCCCTCCTCCCTTCCTTCCCCTCTCTCTGAAAATAAATAAATAAAATCTTTTAAAAAATAAACTCACCATCTAGTGGGGAAAAGAGTGATGTGAACAGATAATAAAATGCAATTTGCAATAGAGTGTTGCAGGAAATGTTGTGAGTGGAATGTGGGATGTAAAGGGAAGTATTCTGTTGGTGCCTACTGTGTGCACTATGCTAGGTGTATTCCATGTATAATCTCATTTATCCCTCTGCCAGATAAGTATTGTTATTATCGTGTTATGCCTGAGGACACCAGATGATGATTAAATTTCAACCTGCTGTAAATGGTGGTACCAGATAGTAAAATTTGCATTTCTTGTCCCAATATTCTTATAAATACAACTTTCTGCCTTAGAAATTCCTACATCTTTTTTATATCCCATAGAGCCAATTCTATTTTGGCTGAACCTTAAAGGATAAATATTTCCAGTAGACTGTGGACCAAAATGCACCACAGGAAAAAGCATAGATTTGAAATAGAATGTGCATGTTGATAAACTACTGCGTGGTTGAGGCTTAGGAGAAACAGCAAAAGATGGTTTGGGGGTGGGGCTGTGTGGCTCTAGACTGCAGAGTAGGCTTAGGACAGATTCTACAGGATCTTGCCTTAGTGAAGAAATTAAACATTACCCCTGGGCCAGTGATTCTCAAACGCTGTTGCTCCGCATTAGAACTCACTTCCTTCCACCCCTTACCCCAGGTACTCAGATTTAATTAGTATGTGGTGGAACTTAGGCATTATATATTTTTTAAAATACTCTGCAAGTGAACTTTGGTTCTGGCAAAGACAGTGTACTTGGAACTGAACTTGCCTTCCCACTCCCAACAAATAAAAAAGTAGACAAAAATAAGAAACAACTGTTTTCGGATATTTGAGTAAGGGTAAGTAGAGGTCTGTGATTTTCCAGGGAAGGGAAACAAGCAAGATGAGCTGTGTTTGCTGGGGCTTTCTGGCTGGAACTCCTTTACAATGCAGTGGGAATGGAGAATGCTGTAGCTACTTTGGACAATAGTTAAGTTTCTTCTAAAGTGAAATATTCAGGTGTCGTAAGATCCAGCATTTCCACTCTTAAGTACAAACCCAAGAAGAATGAACATATATATTTACAAAAATATTTGTACCCAAATATTCATAGAAGCTTTATTCATAGTAGCCCCAAACTGGAAATAACCAATCAACAAACAAGAGAAAACATTTTGATAAATTTATTCAATGGAATACTACTCAACAGTAAAAAGGAGGAAATCATACACTATGGATTAATCTCAAAGACATTATCATGAGTAAAAGAAGGCACATTCAAAAAGATAAATATTGTCTGATTCAATTTATATGAAATTCTAGAATAAGCAAGACTAAACTTTCCTGACAGAAATCTGGTGGCCGTGTTAAACAAAAAAACTTCGTGGCCAAGAGCTTTTCTGAAAAAAAGGGTTTATTGTACCGTATGCCAGCCAGAAAAAGAGACAGGCACTGGGCCATGCAGTCTGAACCACCAGCAATGGCTGGCTGAGAAAGTCAAACCTGTCCTCTGTCCTGCGGCTATCAGTGTTTTTTTATACAGTGAGTTTGGGGAAGAAAGATGTACGTTCTTTGGAAAGAATTACATTGGCTGTAGATAATGGGGATGGGAAAAGTGGAGTGGAGACAGTCCTGGGATAGGTGCATAGTCCTTAAGGAAAAAATATTTGCTACTTTTGGGTTGCCCTTGGGCAAGTCTGGGAAGTTCGTGCATAAGCAAGATGTGGTGGCCTCTGATGTTTAGCTATTCCCTCTAGATAATAGCTGAAATAGCCAGCTGAAAGTCGCTTCAAAGTTTCGGCTTACATTGAGGAATGTAAACAGTCTTTTGTTTCTGCCCACAGAGGTCAACTGGTTAACCTCCTTGTCTCTCTCTCCCCCATTCTCAGGCCTGCTGTCATTAAGAACAACCCAGAATTTTTCTCTTACCAGTTGTTTGTGATTGCTTCTTTGCGGTAGAATAACCTTGGGAAGTTTGACTGAAAAAGGGACATATGGGAACTTCTTGAGGTGATGGAAATCTTTTACATCTTGATTGTGGTGGCAATCACACAGGTATACATATTTCTTAAAAACCACACTGAGCTTTTTACTCAAAATGAATGCACTTTATTATATGTAAACTATGCATTTATAAAATTGATTGACAAAATCTCCCCAAATAACCCCATTGTCTAGCCACAGTTAAGAACCACTGATCTAAGGCAATTGGGAGCTATTAATGGATTTTTGATTCAGAAAGATCATAGAGGCATAATTATGTTGATTGAATCAGAGTTAGGAAATTCAAAGGTTATTACAATAGTGAGGCGTGATTAGGACCTAAGTTTTATCAGTGGCAGTAAATAAAGAGAGAAGCAATAGTTGGTAGAGATATTAGGGTCAGACTTAAAGGTGCTAGGGTCTGACATGTGGGGAATGTATGAAAGAAAGAAGAATAAAGAATAACATCAGGGGTTTGGGTTAGATAATTTCACTAATGGTGCAACCTGCAAATTCCTGAGTTGAAAGGGGAAAGTAAACTTTGAAAGAAAAAAACCTATTTATTATGGCCATTTTGAATTCGAAATTTATATGGGACCTACGGTAAAAATACGTCACGGTGCAACCGTAAATTTGGGTGTAGATATTAGGAGGCGAGGTGAGAATTTTGGATCGGGGATGTAGATTTGGTGTTGACTTCATCTAAGTGATAGCAGAGTAGATGGGGCTCCCGGGGCAGTGAGGTGTGTGAGATGCGAGGACTAAGAATGCTCAGAAACATCAGCACTGAAGGACTCAGTGGAGAAAGGAGGACATGTGACATAGGCTTAAGGAATAGTCAGAGATAAGATGAAGAGAAGAGACTAAAAAAATTAGTGACAAGAAGGTTTCAGGGAAGAGACTGATAGTGTCATTTCTTACACATAATCAAGCAAGATTAGGACTGAAAAGCATCCACGGGATTAAGGAAACAGGAGACTGCCGTTGCGAAGGTCATTGCTAATTTCACAGAGAGGAAAATCTATATTTAGTGATTTGAGAGTGACAGCTAGGACAGTAAAGATATATTTCCAATGTACTTAAAGTCAATGGTGTATAGGAGGTGGCTTATACTGGCTTGTGAGAGAATACTAAATTTTCAGGATTTTTATAGGTAGTAATAAAAACTCACACTTATAATTTTACTGAATGGAAGCCATGATCAGAGGTCACTGTGGTACGCATGACCTTATTTCATCCTTTAAAACATTTTAATCTTGGCTTTTTATTTCTATTATTTATTTTAGAGAGGGGGAAGGGAGGGAGAAAGAGGGGGAGAGAAACAGCGATTTGAGAGAGGAACATGGATTGGCTGCCTTCCATACAGGCCTTGACTGGGAACCAAACCTGCAACCCAGACATGTGCCCTGACTGAGAATTGAATCAGCTACCTTTTGGTTTGTGGGGCGACGTTCAACCAACTAAGCCACAGTGGCTGGGGCAATCTTGGCTTTTTAATATTTACAGAAGATAGAATATTAATAGTTGCTTATTTTCCTGGATTGTGGATGTTATTTCATGGACTCTACAACAACATTCTGGGTTAGGATTTGTCTTCATTCTATAGAAGTAACTGAAGACCAGAGGAACAAGATGAATTTCTTCATATGTCATCCAGCTATTAGGTGACAGAGTTATGTTTTAAATTCAGGCCCATTGCACTTAAATTATATACTTTTTCTTTATACCATCTCTGTGTCTTCTGGGAGCTTTTTTGTACCTCCTTACACTGGTGACTGTTCCTATCCTGAAATTTCTCAGGATATCTCAGGGGAATTCTCATCATTCTCTCCTTACCTACCTGACCATTCCTTTTGAGCTTCCCCTAACATTTTGTCTCCCATATACCTTCAAAATTGTGTTCCTTAAGAGCTCTGTCTTCAGCCCTCACTGTATGTGCTTTCACTACACAGTATCATCCGCTCTCACACCTACTATTTATACACAGTAAATTCTTATTATTTGCACTAGTTATGTTTTATAAAGTTGCTGAGAAAACCGAATTAGTGGATACTGAACCATTGCTCCTAAAGGAAATACAGAGTTAGGTTCCTGCATGGTTCTGTCACATTTTCTTCAATTAATTAATTCGTGACCTCGTTTTATGATGGTTTCTGTTGAAAGACACTTTATTTAATATTTATCATTGGTTCATTAACACTGAACTCACAGCCAACAGCACTGTAACACATGCCTGAAGGGAGCTTATCTAATGTATGTATTTTCTCTGCAAGGTGCATCACAGCCTTCTTGTGCTTAGGAGCTTGGACTTGCAAACAGCAGCTCTGCATTACACTTTAGACCATTTTCAACAGCAAAATCACCAACAAAATGCACAAAAATGCAAAAATTATGACATGTGACCATGTATTCATTTATAGTACAAAGGCTGAAACAAGAAGCTAGAACATTTCTTTGTTCGCCCTCAGCTGGGGACATGCTCATCGAGCAGCTGTTTTTTGGCTTCTGTGTGCCAGTCTGTGAACAACCACACAAACCCCATGAGTGTTGATTTGGGGTTACAAATATATTTTACTGAGTAGGTGAATTTGGAAATATGGAATCTATGAATAGAAGATGGACTGCTTTTAGGATTTCCATATCTATATTCCAATACCCACTTTTTACCATTACATTTCGAATTGTCCTTTTAACTTTTATTTTTATTTGGATATCTCAAACCAAGCCTTTTTTTCCCCTCCAGTCCATTTCCCTGGAATGACAAGTGACCAGATGCTCCAAAGGTGAGGGAAAGAGAAAAATGCATTTTCTCTGCTTCTGTATAGGACCAACAGGCAACTGCCTGAAAGGAGAGAGACAACCTTTGCTTCCTGGAGATGGGATAGAAGGGGTTCTCACTCAAATCTTTTGGAATGTAAATATATCTCTCCAAGGGCCGCAGGCTCTCTGGTGTCTCTTTTCTAACCTGGACATGTCTCCACAGCCCTGGGCCTCATTTTCTCTTACCATGTAAACAAACACCAAGAGAACTTCTGGGCTTCTCTCTCTGGATCTCTTACTATCTATAAAGCTGTAAATTAACTTTCCAAGGCTTGCTGTTAGCTCAGGATCCAATCTTTTTTAGCAAAATGTATTCGGAAAGCCCCAACTCCGTATAAACACAAAAGATTTTCTCTAAGCTCCACAGATCAATGATTGACTATGCCAAAGCAGGTGTCATCCACTCTGACTTACCCCTTACCCTCCTCGCTCCTCAAAAATGTCAGAGGTCCCAGTCCAAGCTCGAGGTTTATGTCTGTTATATTTTGTTAGGTTTATTGCAAAGACCTTTATTTTCCTGTATTCTCTGCTGAGGATTTTAGGGGCCCGGGAAAGGGTTTACATCTCAGGTTACTCAAAGTGGTTCACTCGGACACCAGTTAGCATGTGTTTTCTGTTGCTCCCACTCTACTCTGCAGCACTGTCTCTAGAGTAAAGGAGGGATTTCTCCCTCTCCAATCTCCAAATCAAAATTTCCCCTGCATTATTGATCAGAACATTTGTTTCAAAATAATTATTAATGAAAAGGCCCTGTTATCTGCCATTCTGAGCTATTTTCAAGACATTATTTTTAACAAGGTCCCTTACAAGAATTCTGGTGAATATGATCAGCTCAGTCTTATCAGATTCATACATTTTTGATCATGTAGTGATCTTCTGAGTTTACTTCCTGATTGTTCTTGGCTTTGTGAGATGTTTCTTGGCCTGTGAATGGGGTGTTTCTGTATTAAAAAGAAAAAAGAAAAAGAAAAAAAGAAAAGAAAGAAAAGAAAAAAAAGGAAGAAAAAGCACATGCAATACAAAAAAAATTCACCAGAGGGAGCACCAGCTCACAGATTTCCTGTGTAACTTGAAAATCCTCTCCAGTTTCACATTCTTTCCAATCTTTACTGAACAAAAGAATAGTGTTAGGCCAAATATACATAAGAGGGGATAAATATATTACAGTGATTGTTATTACATAGAAATTTAAAGTAGAATTTGGTATAAAAGAGAAAGTGAGAGAGGGAGAAGCGGGGGGAGAGAGAGAGAGAGAGAGAGAGAGAGAGAGAATGAATTACCAATGTGAAATTCTCAGTGGTTGTTTTCATTCATTTCATAATAGCTCAAGAAAGAAAGTTTAAAAAAATATTTAAAGCGCCTAGTGTAACTGAACTTTATTAATTGATTTGATGGCAAATTTTAGCCAAGCTATTTCTTTAACCTTCATCTTTTTGAGAAAAGCACTCTCTGTGGAGATTTAACAAACATCCCGTGTTTTGCTTCTCCATTGCCCCAGGCCCCCCACAACTCCCACCCTCCATCCCTGTCTCTTAACCTCAAGATAAACACTCCCACTCCCCACTCTTTGAGTAAGGACCAGAATTAGGGCAGTAAACATCAATAACAATAACGCGATATATAAAATTTCACCCTAAATTCCTATTATGACGCCAGGATCCTCCGTGCCCAGAGAAGTGAGCCTGACAGTTGAGTTTACATTTTACAGAACCAATAGGTTATCTCTCATTGTCATAATGCCGCATAAATCTGAAAAGAAAAGCCTTTGAGATTTATGAAATATAAGACTAAAACAAAAATTGTATTCTTGAATAAAAAGAACTGCCTGGCTTTTGAAACTGGGTGAGACTTGTTTGGGCCTGCTGATGTTTGACTCTTAACTATAGCCAAGAAAAGATGAGGTCAAAGTTGAAGAGCTTAGATATTATTCCTGTCTATGTTTCTTTGTTTTTTACAGTAGAGAAGATAGAGGGAAGCTCTTGCTGGTTCCCTCTTTTAACTTTTTATTTGTCTTCTACTTCTTGCCAAGTAGCATGAATAAATCTAATCAAAAGACTTGGTTTCAGGCTCCCATTTTTCTCCAGCCATCAACAAAGGCATCAGTGAGTTTCTGCAGACGAAGCCCAGCTATATAAACAGTGTCCGCTCCTGGGAGTAACGGTTTGGACACAGGGATTGAAGAAACATGTCTATTAAATAAGTAAATATAGTCAAAGTAAGTAGATGCATTTAGGGCTGCACAAAGCAGCAGTAATGGCCATTTCCATTGTTGTTGCCCAGGCACAAGTCAGAGATAGTCAAAGAGCATCACCTGCTACAATGAGATATCACCTAGGGAGCTCAGGGGTTAATAATTAATTAAGGCCATTAAGCTAAGTGAAATAAGCCAGAGAAGTTTAAAAAACAAATACTGCTTGGTATCATTTGTATGCAGAAATTTAAAAATAGAAGAAGCTGAATTCATAGAAACAGGGTTGATGGCAGTTGCCAGATGCTGGGGGTGAGGAAAATGGGGAGAGGTTGACAAAAGGGCACCAACTTTCAGTTGTAAGATGAGTAAGGTCTGAGGATCTCATCAATAACATGATGAATATAGTTGATCATACTTTCACTATACATATGTATATGTATATATACATATGTATACTCACTATACATATATATGGTGTATATTTACATATATATGTATATATCTCCAATCATCACATACACTTTAAATATCTTACAGTTTTGTCAATTAACCCTCAATAAAGCTCTAAAAACAAACAGACAAAAATTTATGCCAGAAAATAAATTCTGAGCATTCCTTCACTTTAAGGATGTTTAAGTACCAAAGTCCGTATAAATAGGAGAAATGAATAAGGAAGAATTATTTTTATTTCAGAATTTTTTAAAACTTTCCAAAAGATTGTTTTTTTGGTAGGTCTTATAAATAAAACCATTCTATAGAATGTTTATATATATTACAATTATAAAACTTTGTGCACATTTTTAGGAATAGAAGTATTGTTAAAGAAGTGAACTGTGGAAATGTTTTTGTATTCTAAACATTATATTTCTTTTGAACCTCTATATCAAGTCCAGTTCTAAGTACATCATGCATATCAGGTTGATTGACACTGGACCCCAGCCACTAAAGCACCAAAGGCCTTACAAATATAGTAAATCTTCACTTAACATCGTGGCTATGTTCTGTGACTTTAGTGAAATGATGTATAGCAAAACCAATTGTACCATAAGCTAACTGATATAAACTTAAGTTCTTATTTTATCGCATCCACATTATAACACAACACTGAATAAAACGATATTATTTGAGGACCTGCTATATGTATCTGTCTCCATTCTAAGACAGTGTGGGCCCTTAACTAAATGTGCTTCAGTATATCTTAGAGGGGGGTTGACTTTACTTCCAGGCAGAACGGAGTGGCTAGATTATCATTCACGGAAGGCTGGGTCTTGACTGTCTCCATTCTCCCTACTACCAACCTCTACTAATCAGCTGTGCTTCCTAAAATTCCTTTATTTGAATCACTGGACCATGGAGTTTTAGAACTCACACGAACTTTAGCAATCATCGCTCATTTCTTTCATTTAATAGTTGAGGGAAAAAAAGTTGTGAGAAGACTCAAACAGCACAGATGGTGAGTGGCAGAGCTAAGATTTTGGGTGTCCCCGACTTCATGATTGCGCCTCAGCCACAGAGATGATGCCCAGCAGCCACCTGTGTGACTCTGACCCTTGAACACGGATAAATGGGTTGGTGGTTGTCACTCTGGCTTGGCCAATGTTGTCCCTCCAGGAACATGGAAATGGGACCCAGACTTGATCAGACTGCGTGAGGAGCTGGAAGGGAAACATACAAAGCATGGGCAGCCACAGAGGTAAGAGTCACAAAGAACTCCTGGGAAGAGAGAAATAACAGAAGGAAGCAGACCTCCGGGGAAAAGCAGAGGTGTTGTGTGAGCGCCTTCTGGGTTTCTGGCATCCGTTGCTGCTTGGCCCCGTTAACTTTGTGTCAGGCACCTCTGCATGGAATTCTTCCAGCTTTGAGAGGTGGGCATTACTGTCCCTGTGGACACATGCGCACACTAACACACCTGCTCAGAGCAGGTGAATGTGTGGCTACATCAGCCCGCTAGCCCTGCTGTGTATGTGGAAGGGGCAAGTTTGACAGGAAGTCATTGGCTACAGATGCTGTGCTTGTTCTCAGACCTTGAGTTAACATAGCATGTCCTGTCCTTTCAATCTCCTGCAGCGCAGCCGGGCCCTGAGCAGATCTGAGAGGAGGCGGAAAGCAGGAGACTGTAAGGGTGCTGGGAGTGCCTTAGGGCATCCAGGAGGTCCACGGGACATGAGAACACAGAGGAAGGGAAGAGCGTTTTTCCCTGTGAAAACATTCTCCTACTTGGTGTACCTATTTTTTTTTTAACGTTCTGTATAAACGAGTTTAAAAAAAACAACTATGAAATACATAGAGATGGATAGAAATCATTCAACGAGGGTATAAAGCGAACATGAAAACTCCCCTTCCCTATGCAGGACACGCCAGTGCACACCCCTGAGCTTCACAGCTGAGCTTCCCAGAAGAGCCCACAGGTGTGCTTCAGGTTACTACACCCTCAGTTCAAGGGGCAACCAGGGCTCCCAAACTGTCACTTTTTTCAGGACAGGATGCCTGACTGGTGTGAGGCCTGAAGTAGGACACAGGCAGCAGTTTGGAGGTCGGAAGTGAGCAAAGGCTTGTGGCTTGTGCAGTGGCCCCCAATTTTTATCTCCATGTGTATTATTATTTTAAAAATTTTGACATACGAGTGTGATTACCTACCTGATAGATCATCCAGGTGGAAATATGTGGTAAACAGATGGAAACAAGTGTCATAAACTTAAGAGAGAGGCAGGCATTTTCAGACCAGTTTAGGTTTTGACATTCACCAGGCTGGAATATTTTTTTCAATATTTGACTTAACTTTTTACCACAATGAACAAAACAACATATTAAAACTCACTTCCAGAATTATCCAAAATATGTTTAACAGGAGTTATTTTTGTCACGTTTCTTTCACTGTCAAATTTTCTTTCACAAATTTACCCAAAATACCAAATTTTCATTTTAGAACTTGGTTTATATTTATATAAGAGAGTGCTCTAAATTTGACGTTCACAAGGATATCTTTCTCTAAGCCCTAATGGTTTATATCTTCCCTTAAGATTTACTTGTCATTCTCGAAGATATTCTGGAGAAAAAAATTATTAATGACATACTTATAAATTCTTCTTCATTTCTGTTACCGTGACGTAAATTTATCCTCTAACCCACAGTGGCCTGTCAACTGAGTGGAGCTTCTTGTTTTCTTGGGCATGACTGACTGCAGCTCTCAGAGCGACAGCCGGCCATGATTTCTTCACTTCTTTGTAACAACAGTCCCTGAAACAGGCCATTCTTTGAGCTCTACATTTTGACTAGCTCCTGAAGAAGGTCATTTTTCTCCTGTACCTACTTTACCATTTTGCTTTTTCTTCATGTAGTCTTCGTTTGGGAAGATTCTCATTCACAAAATCATTTTGGAGACCACCTTCATGGCCCAGTATCAAGTGATTGAGATTTACATGCAATGATATTCTTTAAAAAAAAATAAATTACTGTTATTATATTACAGTTGTCCCAATTTTTCCCCCTGTGCTCGCCTTCTCCCGGTCCACCATCCGCTCCCACGGTCAATCCCCACACTGTTGTCCATGTCCATGGGTCATTCACACATGTTCTTAGACTAGTCCCTTCCCCTTCTTTCCACCCTGATCCCCCTCCTCCCCATGGCAGCTGTCAGTCCGTTCCTTGTTTCCATGCCTCTGGTTCTATTTCGCTCGTTAGTTTATTTTGTTCATTAGATTCCTCTTATAGGTGAGATCATATGGTATTTGTCTTTCACCAACTGGCCTATTTCACTTAACGTAATTTTCTCCAGTTCCATCCATGCTGCAACAATATTCTTGAAGGTATTTTTCAAATATGTCCTTTCATCAAGTTCACTATCTATGTGTTTAAACTTTTGTGATATTCCAGTTTTCTTTTGTTGACAATGCTGGTTTCTCTGAATGGCTCTGATCATGTCCTTCACTTTCCATTTTAAGACGTTTTATCACACCGTAACAGGGATTGAATAAAGGTCTTGTTTTCCTTAATTGTCCTCTAAGTGTTGCACTCATAGGTTGTTTTCTCGATTATTTGTTTCGGGAGATGATGGACCAGAATGGGCCAGTGGAGCGCTGGGTAAAATCACAGCTCCATCTAATGGACTTTCCATCTTGAAAATAAAATCTTGGTTTACCTCAAGAAAAGGGAACTCTGTACTCCAGTGCCACAGTTGACCCTGGGGAAGTCCAGCTCTGAGACGTCCATTTCCCTCCACCATCCCCAGACTGGAGAAAGCGTAGGTAGCAGCTGGGTGCTGATGACATTGTATCCTGGGTCAGGGGTGTCCTATAAGTGGCATCCATGTGCCTTAGTGTTCCAGGGCTGCCATGACAAATTATTGCAAACTAGGTGGCTTAAAATAGCAACTTATTCTCTCACTTTTCTGGAGGCCAGAAGTCTGAAATCAACATGTTGCCAGGCTAGTTCTTTCTAGTGGCTACAGAAAGAGCTACAGGTGGTGGACCCTCAATCCTTGGCATTTCTTGGTTTATAGATGACTCACTTCAATCACTACCTCTGTGTTCACATCACGCTCTTCTTTGTGTCCCTGTGACTTTTCCTTTTCTGTCTCTTTGAAGGAAACTCAATGGGATTTTGGTCCCATCCTAATCCAGGATGATCTGATCTAACATCTTACATCTTCATGGAAGCTCACTTCAAAAGTCACCTTCTCGTGTTCTAGATGGATGTGAATTTTAGGGGGACACTATTCAACCTAGAATATAGTTGTTGTGACAAACTTACAAGTACATTAAATATTTGAAAACAAATTTTGAAGCTTAAATTTAATATTTAATATCTTTCCAAATACTGTATGGATTTTCATTAATTTTGAAACATAGAAAAAAAATCATGGTTTTTTGGTACCAGTCTCCACATAGATGCTCCTGAATCCCCTCTAGTTCACCCCAGAGTGTAGGACAATTTTTTTCCTGTGAATCATAACTTGAAAAGCTGTAACTTGCCTGGGAGACCTCTCGATGCATAAATAAATACATTTTTGTTTATATATCTATGCATATGTATACATAAATTTGTATAGACATAAATATGCAAAACAATATTTTAATATATATTTATTGTAAAATTTATAAAATTATACAGTTTTAAATAAGTGGAGTAATAGTACACATATGGTGCAAAAACTGGCTTTTTTCTTTAAACGTAAAATTTACTCTTCTTATAGGTATTCATAGTACTATGTCATTTTGAAAAATAGCTGCATGGTATCCCATGTAGTATGGCTATATCGATGAATTACAATTTATTTTATCAGTTCCTTATTAATAACAGTTAGATGTCAGGTTTGTTTTATTTTTCCTATCACCAATAAGGTTATAATTAATATTTGCAGTATAAATTTCTAAAAAGTTGAATAGTGGTGTCAAAGGCTATGTGATTTAAATTTTGGATAGATACTGTGAAATTATTAGCAGACTTTAGCACCAATTTATTCTCTAACTTATAGTTTAAGAGGTAGCCTGTTTTCCCACACAATTTCCAATAGCCTTTTAAATTGTCAATCAGAGAGTTAGAAAGTGCTATCTTCTTTCTTTATGGGTGAGAAAATAAAAGGGAGACATGAGAAACTAGGTTGCTCATACTAAATAATTTTATCAATAGTCATCTGTAGGATAAAACATAAAAACTTAATAGAAATTTAGCTCTTTATTATTCTATAAGACAGTAAAAAATGGGAAATTATGATCAATAATTTTGGTAGGAAAACCAACTTTGTCTTCACTTTGAGAGTGTTTTATCCATTATTATAATGAACACTGACAATGAACATGGTGTCTGTCACCATCAAAGGACAAATTACAGTACACAGACCCTGGGAGTGAGAACTGGTAGCCCTGGAGTATAGGCTTGTATATAACTGGTCTTTAAGAACAGAGGTGTCCAACCTGCAGCCCATGGGCAGCATGAGGCTCAGGATGGCTATGAATGTGGCCCAACACAGAATCATAAATTTACTTAAAACAGTATGAGATTTTTTTGTGATTACGTGCCACAGTGTATTTAATGTGTGACCCAAGACGACTCCTCTTCTTTCAGTGTGGCCTAGAGATGCCAAAAGGTTGGACACCCTTGATTTGGGGTAAATCATTGAACTATTTAGTCTTTCTGTGTATATTTTTTCATGTTTATGAAGAAAAAGGTTAGGACCTCAACATCTTAAAAATGTTATGAACCTAGCAATGTCTAAATTACGTTAATATGGTTATTGAGGATTTCCAAAGTAAACCCTTCTGATTTTAATTTTCCAGTAGGTGGTGATATTAAAACATTCAAAGTAGTTGCTGATCTGGTAACTGACAGCAACTCTTCCTTTAGGATTAGTTTTAGAAATAGTCTTTGCCATTATAATAAAATTTTAATGTTATACAAAGAGTACATTTATAAAATTTATTATATTACATTTACTATATTCACATTAGGATAATATTAACAAATTAATAGTTAATTTGTTTAGTGTATAGGAATCAAATTTCAAATCCAATTACTTCAGATGACATGATTTTCAGTCTCTCATTGTTTCTTTAATTCAGTTAATTTTATAAAGTTTCATTTTTAACTAATCTATTTAATTAGAAGACCAACAGTGGATGTAGATTAAACTTTGTTTATTTAATTGAAAAATCAAAAACACTGTGTAATAAGATAGTTGAAGGGAGCCTCAAATAAGGTCTCTGGATATTTTTTTAGAAAGTCAATTTTTACTACTCATATAATTGTGCAGAAAATCAAGGACATCAACTAAAAAACTGGAAGTTCACAAAGTTGCAAGGTTTTAATGTAATCTTCCAAAAATCAATTGCATACTAATATTAATGACATGGAATTAGAAAATGGAGAAATAAATGTAATAAAAGTCTTACTAGCAACGAAAGTCTTGCATAAATAAGTAGTGATTTATCTTGGAGTACAAAATATATATTAACATAATATAATAAAAACCTTAGAAGAAAAAATAAAGGAAGACACTTGTAATTACAGGGATTAAATACAGTAAACATAAAAATACTGTTTATGTTATGCACAGATGACATATAAATACACATTAAGAGCCTATATGAAACACTTTATACAAATTGACAGCAGTAAAAGTCTGGAAAAAACAAGAAGCAAGTACATAAAATTTTTTTTAAAGATAGTAATAATTGGCCAAAGACCCAGACAGAAGGTGACGCTGAGGAGGTGGAAGCAGGGAGAGGAGCGGGCTGTGAGATCGAGCCTGCGTGACACATTGGGCGGGTGCGGTCCCCCTACATCAGGCTGCGGTGAATGGCCGTGGGATAGAGCACCAGGGCAGGGCAGCAGCGCGGGGCGGCAGAGCTCCTGGGTCAGATCCTCCACCTGCAGCTCAAGCCGCGAGTGGGCAACTGGACTCTGCTTCCCAGCTCCACTTCTCTCTGCTCCTTCCCAGAGATGTGGTATGCTGTGCTCCTTCGGGTACTGGTGTCATCTCTCTTTGCTCATGTCCCCACTGAATTACTGGCCCTCTTCACCCTCAGACATCACAAATATGGTGCAGCAATTGCTGGAGTGTACCGAGAAGTAGGAAAAGAAATGATGCCATTTGAAACCCTTGCTTTGGGCCCTTGGCAGATGTTTTGTGTAGTGGTGGTCTCCTTTTTACAGGTTTTAGCTACTTGATAGCATATACCCTTATGCTAGGATGTCGAACTTAAGTTTTATAGGGTCATCAAAAAGAATACAATATGGGATGTAGAGTTTTCTTAGTTCTCCACATGGAAGCAACTTGGATGAAAAAGTATGTGAAGAAAGTATCTCAGCCTTCTTGAAGCTCCAGGAATGGAAAATCTTTTTGGACGCTTATTGTTCTCAACCAACACAGGTCAGGTTTTGTTCTATTCTGCTTTGATATTTAATTTAAGCGGTCTTACGGGTGCACATTTACCCCAAGCCAGGTGAACGGTGCCTCTGGGTGAGCAGCCTTCACGCTGAAATTTACAGTCTTCTGTGAGAAAATGCAGTGTTGCATATTTCAGAAAAACTATGGAAAATATTGGTTTATTTCTGAGCATATACTGTACAAAAAATCTTATTTGATCTAATCTTGATTAAAATTTGTAGACACTTCTTTGGTTACGTCTTCATGATCGTAAGTGCCAAATAGGTTTTGTTTGAATATAGCTTTGTGAACAAATTTGGTGATATAAAACAGGAAAAATATCTATAAAAAAGATAATAATAATTAATTTACTTTATAAAATTTCCAAATGTGTTACGAAACTTTTGTTGAAATTAAATAGTAACTGGAGAACAATGTTAATGTGATCATAAAAATAGAAAAAACATTTTAGAATGGATTATTATGATAAAAATATTTCACTGCCAAAATATAGCGTGTTTACAGATTCTTATATGAAATATCTATGTTAATATAAAAACATTTCTATAAGAATTGATACTGATGAATGCTACCAATGTATAACCAAATGCTAGTTATTAATATGCAGGTTAGAAGATTTAAGTAGGGTTGTCTTGTGCTCTTTAGGAAAAAATGTTTGACATTTTGCTTTATCTTAAAAAACCAAAAAGATTAAGGTTAGGAATGAGGCATCACTTACAGAAAGAATTGTTACACATTGATTCCTTGACAAGATGTGTAATTTGCTGTAAAATTTCAAGTAGGACAGGCAATATGCTGAGTTGACTTAGGAGGTCTCTGAAATGAAGTGTGGGGTATGAGCTCAGAGAGGCTGCAAATTTCAATTTTCTTTTTGTTAAAGAAAGAGTACATTCCAGCTATCAAAACTCTTCCTATCTGAACCAGAAACCTAATAGACTGGGATAAGTGGTTAAACCTCATACTCTGGACTCAAGAACAAAATAGAGTAAGATAATAGGGGACACTTATGTATTATTACAGCTTAAGCAAAATCGAAAGGGGAAAGGAGCCTAAGAAAACCAGAGTCTCATTTTGTCAAGCGCCGAGAATGCTATGTGGGTACAAAAGCATCCGTCCGTCTCCCGGGCACACAGCTAGGCCATGCGTCTTTCAGCCTGCCTTAAAGGGAGGTGTGACCACTTAGGTACAAGTGAATTCAGCCTTCCAAACCTGGCCCATAAAACTTCCTGTGTGATTCCTTCTCAGACTCCTGTCCATCTCCCCGCCAAGTGCCGAAGAAGGAATTGGCCAAGGACTCCATGGCCTGGCGGACGGTAGAGCGACAGATGGGAAGAGCTTGTCCCTTGGCTGACTCTTACCTGAAACATTTGCATTCAACTTTGCATGAATGAAAAATAAACTTTTACTGTGAGATTTTAGGATTTGTTTTACAGCAACTAGTGCTACTTAGTCTAACTAGTACATGTTATTGAATTTTTATTTTTATTTGTCAGATTACATTTTTCTTAGTTGAAATTAATGAATAATGATATTTTATATGCTACTTTCTTTGCTTAACATTTCCATGAACTTATTTTTATATATAAAGGATGTTGATACATTAGCAATATTTAACACACTATTCACATATATTTTGCATTGTTGATATTCTCTTGTATTATTTGTCCATTCTCAACTGCCTGGCATTAGGTTTCCAATTTTTCACCATAACTTATGCTGCTTAGTACCTCTACCAATTATTTTGGGGACTTGACTCAAAATGAAATTATCTGGTCAAGTAAATGAATGGTTGAAAAGGATAAATGTGGTCGGTGGCTATTCCACACTCAATGAGTTCCTAAAAATTACCGAGTTCTGCAAAA
The DNA here is from genome assembly GCA_004026545.1 of Mormoops blainvillei. Lineage (NCBI taxonomy): Eukaryota > Metazoa > Chordata > Mammalia > Chiroptera > Mormoopidae > Mormoops > Mormoops blainvillei. The sequence goes on from PVJD01006808.1 coordinate 37,234, forward strand.
TTGTGCATGACCCACAGAAGAAAAAAAAATGGCAAGTTAAGACTTATTTGAAACCAAAAACTTCTGCTCTATGAAAGACATTATTTAGAGAATGAAAAGACAAGCTAGGATTTGAGAAAATCTTTGCAAAACATATATTTTACAGAACTGGTGTCTAAAATATACAAAGATTTCTTAAAACGCAACAGTAAGATAAGAAACAACCCAATTAAAAAATGGGCAAAAGATCTGATCAGGCACCTCACCCAAGAAGATATACATATGACAAATAAGCATATGAAAAGTGCTCGACATCATGTCATTAGGGAATTGTAATTAAAACAATTACAATTAAACAGTTACAATACTGTACAACTCGTAGAATGCCTAAAATTCAAGACATTGACAGCAGTCAATGCTGACAAGGACATGGAGAAACAGGAAACCTACTCATTGCTCATAGGAATGCAAAATGGTAAAGCACTTTGGAAGGTACTTTGGCAGTTTCTTACAAAACTAAGCATACTGTTACCATATGATCCGGCAATCATGCTCCTTGAGTTGAAAAGTTAATTGTACTCAAACGAGTTGACAACCTATGTTCACACAAAAATCTGCACACAATTGTTTATAGCAGTTTTATTCCTAATTTCCAAAACTTCAAAGTCATCAAGGTGTCCTTCAGTAGGTGATGGGTGAACAAACTATACATCCATGCAATGGAAAATTTATTCAGCAATGAAATAAAATGAGCTATCAAGTCACAAAAATGCGTGGTAGAATTTAAATGCATATTACTAAGTGAACTAAGTGAAATAAATTAATTTGAAAAAGCGACATGCTATATGATTCCACCTATGTGATATTCTATGAAAGGAAAAACTGTGAAAACGGTAAAAAGATTAGTGGTTGCCAGGTGTTGGGGGGAGGGAGGGATGAATAGACAGAACACGTTTGGTCAGAATCCATAGAATGTACAACACAAAGAGTGAACTATGGACTTCAGTTAATAATAACGTATCAATATTGGCTAATCAAATGTAAAACATGTACCACACTTTTACAAGATATTAATCACAAGGGTAACTGTGTTTGGGATCTCTTCTCTCTTCCTACTACGTTTTTCTCTAAAACTAAAACTGCTCTAAAAAAAGATATTAATTGGAAAAACAAGCAAACCAAATAATAAACAAATACCACAAAGCAAAAATAGGGTTAGGGACACAACACTCAAATACTTTATCAATGACATACAATGATTTGACACATAATGATAAAAAAAATCTATTTAAAAAATACTTTAGTTAAGATCAAAATTTATAAAAACTAAAATTGTCAATGTTGGTGGGACAAAGAAGAAACAGTTGCACTTAATTACTGCTGCTCATCTTTATGAATAATATGTCTACAGCTTTGCGGATGTGGATGTGTGCGGCGCGTCACCATGGTGCGCCGAGGGAACCGGTAGAAACTTGAGGGTGTGAGTGTTTCGTGTATTCCTTCCCACCTCAGTTTTTGTTGCAGACAAAATCGAGCATGAGGAAATGGGAAATTTATGGTATGTTCAAGTTGTCCTCAAGTTAATTAATTGAGCTAGGAAAAAAATTTATTTTCAAAGGAAGCACTATCACAAAGCTGACTAGAATTAAAACTTTTATTTAAAAAATTAAAGCAGTCTTCACATTTCTCCTCCACAAGTCCATCCTCTAGTTATGACTTTCAACTATTTTTGTCTGTTTTTTCAAGGAGTTAGGTCCATATATATATTTTTTCAAATGCTTAAATTGCTGTTTCTTTAGTTACAATGTTAGAAATTAACTACTGCATCTACTTAGCTTTTGTAACTCTCATGCCTCCCCCTCCCCCCCCCCACCGCCCCACCGCACTCTGCATGTTACCTCGTGGACACTCTGTGTTAGTATGGCTTTGTAAATATTGTTTCACACTAGGTCAAGTAGTTTATTGTGAATGTCTTTCGTTCCCTGAGATTTTTTGTCTTTAACATTTGACTCTTATTAGTAGTATTTATTATGGTTGCTTTCACAGCTGTATAGTGGTAACTGAATTTTGATTTATATTTCTTTTCTAATTCCAGTGAAATGTGAGCATTGACATTATTTATATCTGTTCTTTATATATTCAGAACTTGAAACTTTCATTAGTTATGTTGTCAGTTTGGAATTTCATTGTTTTCTTTTAAAAACATTTATCCATGTCATTTCACAAATGTGTTTTCTATTTTTTCTGACATATATAGTTTTTAGTATGTGTTTTACGCTTTCATTTATTATGGTGTATGATGTGACATTTGGATCTAATTTATTTCTTCTTCATACCAATATCCAATACTCCAGACATTTCATTGCCAGTAATTTTTTCCCTCATTGGCCTTGCTATATTTGTTAGTGCAGCTAATTGTTCATGTCATCTATTCTCCCAAGGCCTACGTTATTCTCATAGAAATTGGTGGTTCTTCTATAATGTCTGTACTGGGATTCTCTTTGTATCCTGTTGAACTTTATTTCCTTGAGTATTGTTTCAGTATTGCTGGCTCTCTTTCCTCTAATATCTCTATTATTTGATGGTTGGATTGCTCCATTTCTCTCTCTCTCTCTCTCACACATACACACACACATACACACACACATTGTCATCATCTGCTTTTGTTATTTAGCTGGAAGTTGACTCTGTTGTGCTAGTATACCTTAAGCACTCTTTAAATACTACCAATGAGAGTATCATCTCTCATTTCTTCATCTTTTACTCTTGTTTATCTTTTCACCTCAAGGAGGCAAACATTTTAATATAATCTTGGTTGATTTGTTCTTTAAAATATAGTCATGGTTTTTAAAACATTTAGATTTTGTTGCTTTTAATATATTTGTTGTTGGATTTAGCTCAGAAGAGCACTATGATTATTAATTCAACATCTGTTCAGAAGTATGACTACTGTGTTTATTGAATTAGGTTTTCATTTAACCCTTGCAAAATAAATGGGAGATGCTGAAGTCATGTAAATAGAGTAGCTTATTAATTGATTTTTAAAGAATCATATTTATAAATTTTGGATATTAACCCCTTCTGAGATGCATTGGTGAATATATTCTCCCATTCAGTGGGTTGTCTGTTTATTTTGTTGATGGTTTCCTTTGCTGTGCAAAAACTTTTTAGTTTGATGTAGCCTAATTTGTTTATTTTTTGTTTTTGTTTCTCTTGCTTGAGGAGATATATCAGAAAAAAAGTATCGCTATGAGCCATGTTCAAGATTTTACTGCCTATGTTTTCTTCTAGGACTTTTATGATTTCGAGTCTAAAGTTTAAGTCTTTAATCCCTTTTGAATTTATCCTTGTGTGTGGCATAAAAAGGCAGTCTAATTTCATTTTTCTGCATGTATCTAATTTTCTCAACACGATATATTAAATAAATTATCTTTAGCCCATTGCATGTGCTTATTTCCTCTGTCAAATATAAGTATTCATTGACTACAAAGGCATAGATTTATTTCTGGACTCTCTATTCTGTTTCATTGATCTACGTGTCTGTTTTTATGCCAGTGCTATGCTGCTTTGATTTCTATGGGCTTATACTACAGTTTGATATTTGGTAGCACAATTCCTCCAACTTGGTTCTTTCTCAAGGTCACTATTGCTATTTGGGGTCTTTTGTGGTTCTATATATATTTTTGATATATTTGTTTTAGTTCTGTGAAATAAGTCATTGGAATCTTGATAAGAATTGCACTGGGTCTACAGATTGCTTTGGGTAACATGGACATTTTAATGTTATTCTTCCAATCTATGAACACAGTATGTGTTTCCACTTATTTGTATCTTTAATTTCTTTCTTCGATGTCTTATAATTTTCCAAGTTAAGGTCTTTTACATCCTTGATTAAATTTATTCCTAGGTATTTTATTCTTTTTGAGGCAATTGTGAATGGGATTGTTTTCTTAATTTTCCTTTTTGTTAGTTCACTATTGGCATATGAAAATGCAACTGATTTCTGGATATTAATTTTGCATCTTGCTACTTTACTGAATTCATTGAGTAGTTCTAGTAGTTCCTTGGTGGAATCTTTAGGGTTTTCTATAGACAGTATCATGTCATCTGAAAATAATGACAGTTTTACTTCTTCCTTTCCAATTTGGATGCCTTTTATTTCTTCTCCTTGTCTGATTGCTGTGGCAAGTACTTTCATCACTATTTTGAATAAAAGTGGTGAAAACAGACATCCCTGTCTTGTTCCTGATCTTAAGGGAAATGTTTGTAGTTTTGGCCCATTTGAGTACGGTGTTGGCTGTGGGTTTGTCATATATGGCCTTTATTATGCTTGAGTATGTTCCCTCTATTTCCATTTTGCTGAGAGTTTTTATCATAAATGGGTGCTGGATTTTATCACATACTTTTTCTGCATCTATTGATATGGTCATGTGTTTTTTTACTTCATTTTATTTATGTGGTGTATCCATTTATTGATTTGATTTGTGAATGTTATACCAACCTTGCAACCCCGGAATAAATCCCACTTGATCATGGTGTATGATCTTTTTGATGTATTGCTGTACTTGGTTTGCTAATATTTTATTGAGGATTTTAGCATCTATGTTCATCAAGGATATTGGCTTATAATTTTCTTTCTTTGTGGCGTCTTTATCTGGTTTTGGAATTAGGATAATGCTGACCTGATACAATGAGCTTGGGAGTCTTCCCTCTTCTTGAATTTTTTGGAATAGTTTGAGACCAAAAGGTGTGAGTTCTCAGAATGTTTGGTAAAATTTACCTCTGAAGCCATCTGGTCTAGGGCTTTTATTTTTTGGGAATTTTTTGATTAATGCTTCAATTCACTAGATTCTCTGATTCTTCTTGATTTAGTTTTGGAAGATTGCATATATCTAAGAATTTATCCATTTTGTCCAGGTTGTCCATTTTTTTGGCATATAGTGGTTTGTAGTATTTCCTTATAATCCTTTGTATTTCTTTGGTGTCAATTGTTATTTCCCTTCTTCCATTTTTGATTTTATTTATGTGGGTCCTCTCTCTTTTTTCTTGATGAGCCTGGTTAAAGTTTTGTCCATATTGTTTATCTTTTCAAAGAACCAAATTTTACTCTTTGTGACAGCATGGATGGACCTGGAGAACATTATGCTAAGTGAAGTAAGCCAGTCAGAGAAAGACAAATGCCATATGATTTCACTCATTTGTGGAGTTTAATGAACAAACTGAACTAACAAGCAAAATAGAAACAGAGTCATAGTTGGAGAGCAGGCTGACAGTTTGGGATGGGGGGTGTTGAGGGATGAAGGAATGGAGCCAAAAAGAAAAAGGACTCATGTACTCAGACAACAATGTGGTAACTGAGGGGGCAAGGGAAGTATAAGTGGAATAAATGTTAATGGGAAAAGTACAAGAAAAATAAACTATTAAAAAATAAAGAATCATATTTATGATCAAGGAATTTACCCAAGGGGTAAAGGCTAGAATGTAAAGGATTTGCTTTTGACTAACAAGTCTCAGGGTCACTTATATCTCCCTCTTTTTGGAAATTATTTATTGACCTCCCTGGCGCAAAGTAATTTTTCTGAGGCACAGCATTTATTGTCTCTGTCACCTCATGGTCATTTATATCCTGCCTCTGAAAGTTGTCATCTTTCTATGCGTTAGTCTTTTTGGTCCAGTTAAGCGGTAAGCTCCTTGAAGGTGGGTCCCTAATAAGTTCCTTCTCCTGTATGTTTTATGGTGTCTAAATCAATTCTTCACCTAAAGTAGTAGCTCAAAAATATTGATTGTAACTTAGTCAATAACTTTTGATCATAGAATCCCCTAGTGTGAAATTTTGTAACGATAAACTGACTTTCCAGTGCTCAGACATAGGCACACGTGCATACATACACAAATCTTCTTTTTTCTTGTCAGGTATCTTTGCTGACACATTAGATTTTGTAGCTCCCTGTTTTGCCAGCTCATATGTGACACAATGTTGCTAACTACAACCTAAGAGGAAGTCTCAGAGAGTCACAAATGGCATGCATTAGCCTCACAGCTCTCTTGTCTTTTCGTTTTGCAGGACTGTACTTTTAAGGATGTTACTTCTCATAGCAAGACACACAGGAAGTTCAAAAATACATCTGTAAATGCACTTCTCAGAAAATGTTTTGGCATATAAGATTACTGATTGGAAGCAGACGGCTCTACTGACTTCAAGAATATCCTGATTAGATGTCGTTATTTCCTTTGTGGCTTAAATAACCATATATTAATCTGAATTTGAAACCATTGGTTCCAACCTCTTTTTAAGTTTCGAGAAATTGCTAACCACTATTAGTAACAAGGGTAAAGCTAAATTCATCATTCTTTTTTTGAGGTTGCAGAAGAAATGAAACTTCAGGAAAAAAGATAAATTTGGCTCACATTACGCCGACTGACAATGTTCAACCCAGTGATATCAGCAAAAATACACAGGTAATAAAGATGATAAACCAAAGTTCTGATTGAATGCATAACTTTCCAGCAGAGAAAAACTTTACGGGGCCAGACCACAGCCTCATAAGCGTTCACAGCAGGGTCACTTTTACAGGGACCCTCTATTCATTGTTATTTAAAAAATGAAGATCTGTTAGCTTTAAAAAACCTAATTGTTAATCAAGGTCTTCGACATTCTGAAAGAGTGATCTTATCACAGTGTCTCAAAAAATAGATTCTCCTAAGACCATTTTGTAAGGCAATTTTATAACTTCACTGAAGTCAACAGCCTGCACTTAGTGCGAAGTGCGTGCTTTAATGAATTAAATCATTCTAAGTTAGATTCGTCATCTTTAAGGTCTAATGCTGTGCCTTTAAAACAGCTGTTCCATTTGACCGCAAAAGACGGCGATACTACTGTGAAGTGTTTCATATGTTTTAAATGAAGCAGGATTGTCTATTGTTTAGTAATTTATTCTTTTGATGGTGACGAGAAAAGAAAGAGCGGCCTTCTTCATTGCTACAGAAGTCTCAGGAAGCACTGAGTAGCTTATTGATTCTTAGGTCTGGGATATTGCCAACTTACAGGGTAGACTGTGTTAAGTTTGAAATGTAAACACTAAAAATATTTTAATGGGAAGCATTATAATGATCCCATTCTCATAAAATGCTCCTTTCTCTCCATTCCCCAGTAGCAGACCAATCCTTTCAGGTTTTCTCTAGCCAAGTTCTCACTGGCACCCGTGTAAAGCCTCACAAAGAGGGCAGAAGGACTGAAATTCACTTAAATGGAGTCATTTTGCACATACATAAATATGGCATCCATTTATTTTTGTCATGAGATGGCTGGTGAAGGAAGTAGTGGAGTGATAAGAAGTAGGAATGGTGTAAAGCTGAATTTTGGCACTTATATGTGAGTCAGCATCTGTTTAGACCATATGAGAGGCTTAATCTTGTTGACGGTTATACATGGAGTTTGGATGGGAATGCTTTCTTGTGGGTGAACAGAAACCAAGGAAAACTCTAACCACTAAGTACGTTACATTTTTATAGAATGAGAGTAGTCTTGGATATCTGGAGTAAATGGAAAGAGAAGTTTGCACACAATTAAACGAATGGGTTCAACACACATGTGCCTTGAGTGTCATTAGGATAGAACCACCATTCTTTTGTCCATATCTATGAGTTTGTTTATTTTGTTTGCTTGTTTGTTGCTTTTTGTTTTATACCCCACATATGAATGAAATCATATGGTTCTCATCCTTTTTCATCTGATTTATTTACTTAGCATGATCCTTACTTAGCATCCATGACACAAATTGCAATATTTCATCTGTTTTATGGCTAAGTAGTATTCCATTATATATTACATACAAAATCATCTATCCAAGGACACTTACTTAGGTAGTTTCCATATCTTGGCCATTATGAATGATGTTGCAATAAAAAGGAAGGTAGGAAAAGGATGGAGAGGGTGAAGAGGGTCAAATACATGGTGATGGAAGGAGACTAGACTTTGGATGGTGAGCATCCAGTGGAGTGAGTATACAGATATTGTATTATAAAATTGTGCTGTTTTACCAGAATGCGTCACAGTGGTACACTGGACCCAGCTCCTGTACACCTGAAATTTATATGATGTTAATATCCAATGTTACCAAATACATTTAATTTTTTAAAAAAAAGAATAGAACGCTGTGCTCGGTGCTGGGTATAAAGCTCCATTAAACAAAGCTCCTCTCAAGAAGAACGTGGAACAAATGCAGCTAGGATACCATCTTCCAATTACATGTAAAATACTTTCTTCAAAGTCATAGTTACATATCAACTTTGAATATTTCAGTTTTAGCATGATAGTACCTTCCCTCTTGTCACAATTACCTTTTTCTTAGTACCATCACTCTTATTTCTCCATTCCCACCTACTTTATAAACTCCACAGCTATATTCTAGTAACTGCATCACAGACTGCTGTGTCATGTAATTGGTAGTTGTACAAAAGTGCAAATGTTGTCTAAAAGACTATACATTTTCAAGCTGATGTATTTAAACCCAAATTGGTGCAAAAAAAAAAAAAAGTGCTTTAGTCACAACAACGACTGATTACAAAAATTCTGGTTGTAAGAAAGTCTAACAATATGAAGTGAAGGACCACTTGTAAACCAGATCATTTTAATTTGGTACAATGTGGTAATGTGGATGTTAGAAATGTTTGTTGCATAACTCACAGAATTGGGAAAGTTAATAAAAATAATAAAATTCTTAATCTCACAGAATTTAATAATTGAATAATTTAATTGGTTGATGATATAATAAAAGCAGGTGTGCAAATAGAACACGCCAATAAGGTAAAATCACCTGATAGTGAATTTTGAGGCTTTCTAGCTTGGAATGAATTTAAAATTTTCAGCTCTAGGTAAGCATTTGGAAGCCAGTGTTTCTTATTGCGTGTCATTTAGTTTGGTGGCTTCCAAACTTCTGAGTATGAGGGTTTCTCAGTTGCTAGTGGTGGTACTCTTAACTCCTCAGTCTGTAAACACTACCTGGTATAGATATACTGGATTTGAACATTTTGTGTCCTAATTCCATGTCCTGTCCACAGCAGGAAGAGCAGTGGTCTGAGGGTCAGTGTGTCCTCCTATCTTACATTTTGACTACAAATGGAAATTGGATTTCCCCCAAGTATGTAGAGAAAATACATGATTCAGGGACAGACAGTTTAGGGTCTAAGAATTACCCAGATATTATCTGGAAAGGAAGTAAAGGGAAAGTTCATTATTGTGTGTAAGATAAAACATCTCAAGGCCTGAGTACTGAGTGCCCTTGCTTGTCTTGGAAGTTATCAATTTTTAAAGCTTCCATAAGATTTGACATAAATATGACAAGGGATTAAGGGATTTCCATTTTAAAAGGTTGTAAGTATAGTTAATAGTAATTTGTCCTACCCACTCTCCTTTCATCTCTCTCCCCTTTGCATTTCTTAGCAGGATCACTTAAAAAATTAATGTGAATGCCAGCCTTCCTCCCTCCCTTTCTTCATTCTGTAAACATGTATTGAGCACCTACTGACTCCAGGAATTCTGGCTTGGTGCTCAGAATAAAGGGGAGGAAAAAGTAGAACCAAGTGTATAAATGACCTAAACATAAAAAATTCTAAAACTATAAGAAAATAGAGCAGTCTGTTTTTCCACCTCTTGGATTTAGAAAAAACTTCAACAAATAACCATAAAGAAAAAAACACTATACCAAAACTAAGAACTTTCACTGAGCAATGTAATGATAACAACAATAATAACAATAATTGCTGGACACTGATATTCATGTATCAACCCAATCAATAAGGTGGGTTCAATTATTGTTCCAGTCTTACAGATGAGAAATATGAGATACATAGATGTTAAGTAACTTTCTTGAGGTTATATAGCTAGTAATGGCAAACACCATAAGCAAGATTAAAAGACAAGAAACAGATTGAAAAAAGGTATTTATAGATTGTGTAACAGACAAGAATGAATTTTCCAGTCTATGTAAAAAACTCCTATAATTCAGTAGGAAAAATACCGGCCAATTTGACAATGGGCAAAGCAATATAAAGGCAAGGAAATACAAATGTCTACTGTGCATATGAAAGTCTGCTCAACTTCACTGACCAGGAGAAAAATGCAAAAGAAATAATAAGATGGGCAGTTCTTATCTGTCATGTAGACATAAAGAAACATATCTGATAGCATCAAGCCTTTCTAAAGATATTTTAAGGCCATATATTAATATACTGTCAGGCGGGAGTAGATTTTGGTTGCATCCAGAAAAAAATGAAAACAAGCATACCCTAATATTTGATTATTTTACTTCAGGGGGTATATATCCAGTGCTATGCTGGTAAAGGTTTAATGAGTGGCTTTCCAGAGGAGGGGACAGGAAGTTTGATTTGTAGGTTTGCCATTTTCCATGGTGTAAATGCTTCTGCGGTGGTCATCATGGAAGGCAGGGTAGGAAAGATGTGCACCATTGGCTCTCAGGGGTCACTGGAACTGGGCCCACTGTACCACTGTAACACATTCTGGTATAAGAGCACAAAATACACAAGTAATCATATTCATTGAAGATCATTGGCAGCAGAAAAAAATTTAAAGAAAACTCAATACCCATTAATAGAAGAATAAATATATAAATTGCGATCATTTGTGATAAAATCATCCTGCAATTAAAAGCTATGAGTTATAATATTTCTATGTATATCACTATAGAACTGTGTCTACCCATATGGTGATAGTTCTCAAACATAATGTGGAGTGATACAAACAAATAACATGACAATATTATTATATTCTTTAATATAAAAACATAATATAATAACAGATATGTTGAACTATTTCTGTTCAAAATATATATATATAATATATTATATATATATAATAGAAATGAACTAGAAAGATATATATCAGAGTTATACTTGTCTTCGGAGTGTGGGAGGAGATAATCATATGGGGGGGAATGTATGACAATTATTAAGGCTGTATTAGTATTATCTGTAATATTACTTCTTTTCTTATAATATACACTATTAACCTCCTTGAGCAGTGTCTGGAAAAACTCTAAAAAAGACTCCTATTTCTTTCATCTATGAAGTTATCAGTGGATGATGAATTGTTCTTTTAAAAAAATATATTTAATTGATTATACTGTTATAGTTGTCCCATTTTTTTCTCCCTTTTATTCCCTTCCATCCTGCACCCCACCTCCCACCAGCATTCCCTACCTTAGTTCATGTCCATGGGTCGTATATACAAGTTCTTTGGCTTCTCCATTTCCTATACTATTCTTACCCTCCCCCTGTCTATTTTGTACCTACAAATTAGGCTTCTTATTCCCCATACCTTTTGCTCCCTTCTCCTCCCTCTCCCTCCCCAATGATAACCCTCCATGTGATCTCCATTTCTGTGATTCTGTTCCTGTTCTATCTGTTTGCTTAGTTTGTTTTTGTTTAGGTTCAGTTGTTGATAGTTGTGAGTTTGTTGTCATTTTACTGTTCATCAGTTTTGATCATCTTCTTTTCCTTAGATTAGTCCCTTTAAAATTTCATTTAATAAGGGCTTGGTAATGATGAACTCCTTTAACTTTACTATATCTGGGAAGAACTTTATCTGCCCTTCCATTCTAAATGATAGCTATGCCAGATAGAGTATTCTTGGATATAGGCCCTTGCCTTTCATGACTTTGAATACTTCTTTTCAACCCCCTTTTTCCTGTAAGTTTTCTTTTGAGAAATCAGCTGATAGTCTTATGGGAACTCCTTTGCAGGTAACTGTCTCCTTTTCTCTTGCTGTTTTTAAGATTCTCTCCTTATCTTTGATCTTCGGTAATACAATGATGATGTGCCTTGATGTGTGCCCCCTTGGGTCCAACTTCTTTGGGACTCTCTGAGTTTCCTGGACTTCCTGGAGGTCTATTTCCTTTGCCAGATTGGGGAAGTTCTCCATTATGTTTTCAAAGAAGTTTTCAATTTCTTGCCCTTTCTCTTTTCCTTCTGGCACCCCTATGATTCAGATGTTGGAGTGTTTAAAGTTGTCCCAGAGGTTCTTAAGCCTCACCTCATTTTTTTGAATTCTTGTTTCTTCATTCTGTCTGGTTGAATGTTTATTTCTTCCTTCTGCTCCAAATCGTTGATTTGAGTCCCAGTTTCCTTCCCTTCACTGTTGGATCCCTGTATGTTTTTCTGTATTTCACTTTGCATGGCCTTCATCTTTTCCTCCCTTTTGCGACCATACTCAACTATTTCTGTGAACATCTAGATCAACAGTGTTTTGAATTCTGCATCTGTTAGGTTGGCTATCTCTTCATTACTTAGTTCTATTTTTGGAGCTTTGCTCTGTTCTTTTGTTTGGGCTATATCTTTTTTGTCTCAGCATTCCTATTACGTTGTGAAGGGCGGAGCCTTAGGTATTTGCCAGGGCTGGGCAGGCCTTCTCACTGCCTTGTAGCACTGTATGTGGGGGAGGGGCCTGAGAGGGAACAATGCCACTTGCTTGGCTCTTGACCGGCTTTCAGCCACTTCCTCTGCTACCCACAAGCAAATTGGGCCCTTCTGATGCTGATTCCTGGGTGAGTGGGTTTGTGTACATTCTAGGACCTGTGGGTCTCTCAGATGAGCTCCCCTGTGAGGCTGGTTGTTCCTCCCTCTGCAAACCCCACAGGTTTTGACCAGTAGAGGTTTTGAGACTTTCTTTTCCCGTGCTGGAACCCTGTCTTGCAAGGTCTATCTTGCTCCCCAGTTGCTCCTCCCAGTTTACCCCCACGGAAATGTGGGACTGCCCCTTCCGCCAGCTGCCGCCTTGCCCACCCAGGTCTGCTGCAGCCTTGCCGCATGTCCTCTCCGCCCCAGCTGCCTGTCTCCACCCCTCCTACCAGTCTGGATGAATGTTTCTTGTTTAACTCCTTGGTTGTCAGACTTCCATACAGTTTGATTTTCTGGAAATTCTGGCAACTTTTTGTTTTTAAATGTGTTGTTGTCCTTTGTGTGAGGAGACAAAGTGTATCCACCTATGCCTCTCTCTTGGCCAGAAGTTCTGATGCATTGTTCTTAATAACAATTTTTCTGTAAGCAAGGGAACGTTATCACATTAAAAATGAATTATCAATTGTAAGACTTAACTTCAGAGACATTAAAATGTTTATTCAAGTGTGCCCTAAATGAAAGAAGATGGCGATTCAGCTGACTGAGGGGGTTTGGCAGCTGTCAGGCGTAACATTTCATTACTGTTTGATAATAGATACATGGTTTAAAAATAACATAAAATTATTAATATATCTAGCAATATATTTACCATTCAGCATTTGACTATGATACTATAATATAAATATCAATGATTGTATGTACACAGGACCTGTGCTTGACATGAAGCTATCTATTAGAGCCAGAAACTGCCAATTTCAACCACTTGGAAACTAGGCAGCAACGCAAAAGTAAGCAAAAATGCCTCTGAATGGCAAATTCCGCAGGCTTTGTCATAGGAGATGTGCCTTTCCCAATAAAACTGCATTGAAAGTGAGGGAGAAGATAGGAAACAGCCCCAAGGAGAAATGCCTGCCTGTGACAGAGATGAGGAATGACAGCAGCCTGAGACTGTGAAAGCCGGCAGCAGGGCCATTTAGCGTAAATGCAAACCGTGCTCCATGTTGCAATGACTTTGGAAGTCCTTCAAGTATAAACTCTTTTTACGCATTTGTTTCCTGTTTCCTTGTTTCGCGTAGCACAGACAGCACAATAACCAAGGTTTTTAATCTTGCCGTAGGCTCATCAAGAAAATGCAAATTTTTCTTCAGTATGCTTAGAGATGCAAAATTTAGAAATATTTTTCTAAAGTCTTGGCTTATTGTGGAACACTCTCTGAAAATGCCAGGGAAATGAGACATCACTTTATTCAAAAGGAGAGTTCATATTTATATATAGTCTATGCTGTCCTATGTCCTTCTGAGAAGTAAGCATTTTTTTAAACAAGTGATGTAATGTTTTCCCATAAGATTTCAGTTTGTTCAAAGAGTTTTAATCTTAGTCTTGTCATGTTGCTTTCAGTTAGGAGATGATGGAATGGTCAGCCCCTCAATGGTGAAATACTGGGGCCACGAAAATCTTGAAATGACTTGCTTTGTTGTCTATGCAGAGTCATTGTCAGAGTCAAAAATGAAGTCTAGGCTTCCCCAAAGCTAGCCTCCTTGTTACCACGCTATCAGGTCAAAAGGCACAAGGCCACACAGACTTCTTTAGAGTTGGAAGTCTATTTATTGTAGTCTGAGAAATGGTGTCAACAGGGGTTCCCGTTATGCCAATATCCTGGAAATTGTACCTTCTATCAAGAACTCAAGGTACTGGTCCCTGAGTAGGCTTTGACAATGACAACATCAAATGCAAAACCCTGAAATTAAAAAAAATCCCCTATGTTGTCATTGACTCAGTGTGGAGAGAGGCACAATGGGACAGGTATAGCATAAAAAGAAAAAAAATGGAACTCCAGGAAGCCTACAATCAATTTGAAATTTCCTTCTTGGGAAATTACCCTGCAACTGGGGTAGAATTACCAAAGAAAATACAGGATTCCCAAATATAACAGTTGAAACATAAAAATTTTGTTTTTTATCTAAAATTCAAATTTATCTAGACATCTTGGTTTTTGCTACATCTGGCAACACTATGTTAGCGACCTACTTCCCCTTTCCAATCCACAGCACTAGCATGCGGACTTGGCAAAGAGGTTTGTGAGAGGAAGCCCCTTCCTCCTCTGAGACAAAATGGTAGGGAGATCACCTGCCCCTCCCTCTTTGTCTTTTGATGTAGAAAGTTCTTATGGCAACCAAGCCCTAAAAAACAGTTACTTTTGCTTGCTCCTTCACTGTCTTAGTATGTTGGAATTCCTCTCTTTAACAAAATAAACTGTCTTTTTTGATGCCTGAGAAACATGCACAGCCATGTCAAACAGCGAAATGTTTCAAAAATATATGAGATTCCTGTTTGCTTTCTCAGCAGAACAAAAACGCCCATTCTCTCTTCCATTATATATGTACACATTTGCATTTATATATAAAGTACATATACCTATATTTAGTTATTCATGTATCTTTTACTAGAAATTATGCTTTCAAAACAGATCAGTAAAGGGCTAATTTTTGTGCACAAATTTATTTGGCATCTACTATGTGCCCCACTTTGGTGAGGTTTTGGAATATGGAGACAGGACAGGCATATTCTGTGTCATTATAGAACTTAACCGTGTCACAGAAGCGGGTCAGACAATTTACAAACTTTACTATATGTGTGATTAATAATAAGATGGGGAGGTACAAGGTATTTTTGGTTAGAAAATAATTTGGACCTTTTTGTGTGATTAAAATACATTTTTGACTAGCATTTAATGAGTTTTTAAATGTTTATCCTTTGTGCCTGTAGGAAGAATTCTCTAATATGAGACAGTGGGAATTAGGAATGCAAGTCAGTATCTTACAGTCATATGGGGGTCCTATCTGGGTGCTTGTGTTTGAACTGCAACTCACCTCTTAGATTACTAATAAAATTATTTTTAGGAATTAAGACAAATATAATAACAAATTACTTTACTTCTTTGTAATCTAGCAGAAGGAAAACAGATCTAGGAATGAAAATCCAGCTAGATTTTGAAGAGAGTAGTTTAATTAAAAAGCCCAAATTAAGCTTTGGGGTTTCTGTGGTGGTGTATGTGTGCATGTGTGTGGCTGTGAGATAAAGAGCTGCCTGAGGATTATAGGATGTTAATATTATTTACTTTGCTTCGTAGACTTAATCTTGCATGGGGATTGCCTTCTGTTACAATACAATGATCCCTTACAGTGGAGAAAAAAGTAAGATTAATGAAATGCTATCTTGGCACTATAGTTAAGTGAAACATATCTGTAACTAGAGATCTGAATAGTGTTTGGTATACTCTTGGGCCAGTGGACTTTGTCTTACATTAGCATGTAACTTGGAATCACTCTCTCTAAGCATCCTTTTTTTTTTTTTTGAATCAATAAAAATTTTTTGACTGATTGGTAAAAGATTGAGTCAGATTATTAAGTACAGCTCCAATTACCTCTTTCCAATTGATCTATGCTGGATAGAAATCAGAGGTTTATACAAACAAACCTCAGGCAGAAATATGAAATTAGGGCTGCAACTTAGTTTCCATCTAGTCTTGTTAGGCTGAAACTTTTTTACATCATTTTCAATTTTTTAAAAAAGTTACCTCGCAAAATGTGTATATATAATTATTATAAATTGAATTTATTTCTTTACTCCTTTCCCTAAACATACCATTCTTATACTAGAGCAATATTATCTGTGTGTGGTAGCTTTTAACACAGAAAGTTGAGGAAGATCTGATTAATTTGATACAATTTTTAAAATACCTATTAACTGAAAACTACTAAAATTCTTTTATATACACACACAGACACATATTGTATAGTTAAAATAAAGACCTATTACAAGGAAATGACAATCTCCTGGGATGAAAAAGAGCTTTTTCCTGAGTATGCATAATTAGAAAGCATTCCATAAGAGCGGAATTTTATTTTTGTCTATTTCGATCACTGCCCTATCCCCAGCATGTAGAGTAGTGCCTAGCCCAGAAAAGGCACTCAATAAACACTCGTTGAATGACTTCTTAAGTAAAAAAAGAAAAGATGTGCTTGGGAAAAAGACAGAAGGTAAGTGGCCTCTCCTTCTTTCCCTCCTTTGCTCTCTTTCTCATCTCTGTATTCAGTAAGTATTAAGTGAGTGACTGCGACACATCAGCATGTGTCCTCCACTCTGGGCAGATGGCAGTGAAGTAGACAAACAGCATCTCTGGCCTCTGGAACATCAAGTAGTTTAAATCTCTTTGTGTGTTAGACGATTATGTGACTCTGAGACTAGGTATCTGGTGATCTGGAGATAAGGTCGATGGCACCTGAATACATCCTAACCCCTGTGCTGAGCTTCCATAATGTAAGCACCATGGAACAGGCACTGCCAGTGACAACAGTGTGAACAAGAACCAGAGAGATATATAAGATTACTCAGTATTAGTCATTAAATACATTTGTGACAATTGGTGAACGAAAGTGTTTTCATGTTTGCAAAGATATAAAAATGACTTCGTTACATACAACTTCTTATTTTTCCCAATGGAAAAAATTGTCCTTCCTTGTTCATTGTTTCCATGTTGTACTCAAGTCAGTTCTCATTTTGACCTCAATCTATCTGCCAAATCTTCTCCCTGTCTCTTCAAACTAAAGGCACTGTATCCCCAGAAAGTTCCACTGATTTTTCCCTTGCTAAATCTTCTCAAGCTTTATTGTGTAACATCTGCATGCAAAAGATATATGTATGATATGTGTGTGTGTGTGTTGAGGCATAGCAATAAAATGAACACTGATTCTCTTCCCCTCCCCCAGGACAGCACTGTTGCCCCTGCCGGTGTGTTGCTTTTCCATTCTTGCTTCTCAGCTTTTGTTCGTTCTCTCTCTCCCTGCCCAGAATGCCTTCGTCTGCTCCGCTGTTCTCCAGACTTCACCCTTCAAAGCTCTGGTCAGGTACTATCTCTTACATGAAGGTTTTCTTCACGCATCCCATCATTTCCCCTTCCTTGGGTCTTTATAATGCCCGTGGGTTGTTCTGCTCATTGGGCATTTCGGTATCTGTCGCCTTTGTCATGTGTTGCTCTCGTGCTTTGTCCACCAACCAGACAGGAGAGCGCCGCAGGTGAGGACTCTTCTTCTCCCACGGTGTGCTTACATTACACTTAATAGAAACTTGACCGTTGCTACTACACTAGATGGAACATTCTATTGTCAAGAGAAGGCGTGTAGTGGGTAGAACAATAAATGGGATTTCAAAACCTGTGTTTAATTCTAGATCTGTGAGCCTTACTAAGTGTGACGTTAGGCAGTGTAATTAACCTCTCTGATAATTTCCTGATTATACACACACATACACAGAGGATTCATGGGTTGTGAAAATTAAATGATAATAAACCTAAGAATCCTGTATATATTGGTTTGTAATATTTGCTTATCTGACTTATGTATGGCATATCCATACTTAGCGGCATATTCAGGATTTTATAGGTGACATAGAGAAACACTGACTGTGACATATGGGACAGCCTTGAGCTCCTGGACATCTTTCATCTAATCATATTTTTATAATTTTTGAATTATGGAGCTCATATTCTCTAATCACCTTGGGGTGCTAGGGATCTACATATCAGTTTAATTGAACCACATAATTTGAATAATTAATAAGTTGAGAACATTGAATAGGAGGTCTGGTTCAGACTTTGGAGTTTCCAATCAGGCAACCAAAACCACAAGGATGGAAGGAATTTCAAGGAAAGGATGGAGATTAAGTACTCGTTATGGGAGGTGTGGTCTAAAGATAGATGACTCCCACACCATTACATTTATTATACAAAGTGTCATCGCATTAAGAAATAAAATTCCCTTTAAAACATTTGAAGCAAAGACTGTGTTTACATATCCACAAGTAATAATTAATATCATTCAGAAAATTTCATTTGCATTTAAGGATATTTGAGCTGAAATAGACAATACATTCTTACCAATCGCATCGGTTTTTTGGGGAGGAAGTCGAGGCCCAGGAGGTTTCTGTGGCGTGTCCAGAGTTACAGGTCTAGGGAGTGCTGAGCCCGGGCTGGATTCTAATTGTTCTAAATCTGAGCCTAGGGCCCTTTCCATGCTGCCCTTGGATTTCTATTTTTTTAAGTAAAGCTTTTTCAAACTTTTTCAAATTACTGAATCTCTTATGCAGATTACAAATGTATAAACCAGTGAAAACTAGATTTGCCGTACTGGGAGGGGTTTGAGGAGCTGGAAACTTAATCACCTTTTCTGTCCTAAGTAGCAGTAGCCAAGCTACTTTGTGTAACCCAGGGCTCTGCAGAAAAGGGGGAAAAGTCTGGTTTGGGGGTGCGCATGTATGTGTTTTACATTACACATATAAGTGAGATCATATAGTATTTATCTTTCTCTGTCTGACTTATTTCACTTAGCATAATGTGTTTGCGTTCCATCCATGTTGTTGCAAATGCATATTCTTATAAACACATTTGCATGTTACTGTTGGCAGTTAAACACCTTTGTTTTTCAATATCTAGGTAACTTTGGAAAATAAAACAAGAGAATTATTGACATGGTATGGTATGTGTTTTCTCCATACATTTATGCCAGTGCATCTCATTTGTTTTTTAAATACTTCTAATGTTGGATTCTTACGACTTATGGCAAACTGTGTGCACACTAGCGATATTTTCCAATAACAATTAGAACTCTGAAGGAGTATCTACGGTAACCGACAGGCTGAAAGGTCTATTTAATCTTCATTATATGTTACTACCAGGCCTTCTCCAAAAAATAAATTGGACCATTTTTATGAACTTGAAAGTGCAGCATTCACCGGCTGCTTGACAGAAGCCATGGCTGGATATGCTGCTACTATGCGTTATCATGTCAACTCCATCTTTCCGGATAGACGTTATTTGTGTTTCAAGCCACTGGGAGTTGGAAGTCAGCAAAGTAAGTCACACACTCTCCGGGAGGACCAGCTGTGCATAAATATCTAATCGTTACAATTCTCTGAGTTGAAGCCTCAGACCCAGGTGCCCCTTTAGATGACAGAAGAGAGCTAGACAGCATTATGAAAAGGCACTGTTGCCATGCCAGTCTGTCACTGCTCTTTCTTTTTATGTCTCTTTCAAATCTTTCTTTTGTTAAAAATCTAATCCTTACTTGAGATTAGTGTATCATGTTAACTGACAGCTTTGTAGTGTAATACAGGAAGAAAACAAAACAAAATAAAACAATACTAGGCCAGTTTAGAGGACAGATGATGAACATTATTCACACAATATGCTATTTTCAATTTTGGAAAGCAGTAAGAATTTATATTTTTATTCTTTTATTCAAAGCACATTTACTGAATGTCAAGTATGTACCATTTACTGAACTAAGCCCTGAGGATCTGAAGATACATTTATCTTCAGGAGCCTAGGCTAGAGAGGAGATACATGTAATGAAAATGCTCGCAGCTGATCATGGCTGGGGCTACTGCAGCGCACACAGGCGTTGTGAAGACCGGCGGAGCCTTGAGAAGGGAGAGTTTCAGAGAGAAGCTAATATCTGAATAGCGTCTTTAAATGTGAGAAATGCTTTGCCATAAACAAGACCATAGTCAAACTTCAAGGCTGAGAAGGAACGTAGATGTGCTGAGGGCCTTTGAAGTCCTCTAGGAGCAGCCCAGTGACTAAGAGAGGTGAAGACACGCCCTAGGGACACAGGGGCCGTGGGCGTACCACATGTTCAGGGTACAGGGGTCAGGGTTCAGTTGTACTTTTAGGGAGCAAAATAAATGGCCTGATGTAATAAAAGTTGCTGGCAACACTCCAAGCATCCATCCATGAATGAATGGATAAACAAAATGCTGTATATACACACAATGGACTATTATTCAGCCATAAAAGGAAAGGAAATTCTAATTAAAATGGGATTTTCATTCAATTCCAATGTGGGCAGGGATGTTCCAAACAATTCTCTTTCACCAACTGGGTGTCTTACAACTCAACTCAATTCTGACACAGTCTACCAATGTTACTGAATGTGGACCCACTGGGTGTGTGTGTGGGGGGGTAGATACTGTTACCGAAACAACGCCCACCTTCCCTGGGGTCCCTCTGTTCTAGGTTCTTTGCCCGCCGCCCTTAGAAATTATGAATCTCAATGCCAGTTTGGTGAAAAGGAAAGGGACTATTTATTCAAAAGTTATACAGGTTTTGAATAATGGCTAAATGTTAATTAAATCTCAAAATCCCTTTAATACACTCACTAACACACACAGTCCTGCTTTTAGCCCCTTTTCCCAGTCAGGCTGGTCAGGCCAGTCAGGGGTACCATGCTTCAGGGGGAAAAGAACAGAAGTTCGGAGCTCGGCTAGGCACGCCTCTCGCTAACGTTTCCCAGCGCCATCAGCTGTGTCACCGCGATCTCCAGTACTTAATCCAAAACTATGTGGCACCTTCTATGGCCCACTAGCAAGAGTTCTTTCTCCCCTTTCCTTCCTGCATGGTCTTCGCATTGTCCCCCCATGGCGTGGGGTGAACCATCTCTGAGGTCTCGTGAAGAGGTGCTGTAACCCAGAGAGCTTCCTCCCAGTTACCTCCTGGATTTAAGTTATGCAAGCCTTCCTGGTTAGCTTTGTTGGTATGCAAAATAACTGTCTTTGCACATGAAGCTGCCTTGCTGTTATTGACATGCAAAATGACTCTCAGTGGCCTTGCTCTGTGGCAGGTCTGAAACCGGTCAGTTATTGATATGCAAAGTAATTCTCAGTGGCCCAGCCTCATGTCTCCCTTCCCCCATGGTGGCCCACCTTGTTGGGGGGCTGTGGAAGAATATCCTACATTTTTCTTTGACACCTCACTTTCTGGACACCAAAGGGGAGCCCTAGTTGCACCCTGTCACACCAAGACACAGCATCAGATCCCACAGATGAAGGGCTCAGTGTCATGAGACTGTCCTCCACTCCAGATGCCAATCACAAGTCCAGGTTGTTGCCTGTGCTTCCAACCCACCGGCTACAGATTAGAAGTTCCCACAATCCTCTCATAGGGTCTGATTAATTTGTTGGAGTGACTCACAGAACCCAGGAAACCTGTTTCCTCACTGGATTATTGTTTTTTAACAAAGGATGTTAATGCACATGAATCAACAGCCAGATGAAGAGATACATAGCGCAAGGTATGGAGACAGGGTTTGGCCCTTCTGTGCCTTCTCTCAGAGCATAGCACTCACCCTGCACCCCCGCCAAAATGGAACTCTCCGAACCCTGCCTTTCCAGGTTTTTATGGAGGCTTCTGTACATAAGCAATGTTGATTAAATCATGGACCGTTGGTGATTGAACTTAATGGCCAACCTTTCCACTCTCCAGCGGTCAGGTGGGGTAGGACTCAAAGTCCCAGCCCTGTAATCACTGGTTGGTTTCTCCGGTGATCAGCTCTGCCCTTAGGTGACCTAGGGCCAGTGTAAAAGTCATTTTGTTAACACAACAAAAGATACCTTTGTCCCTTTCAACACTTAGGAAATTCCAAGGGTTTTAGGAATCCTGTTCCAGGAATGGTGTGCTCAGTACAGTGATAAAGTTGGGTGCCCTCCACTAGCCTTGGCCAGTATTCCCCTAATGATTTAAGATGTTTGGATATTTTCCCTGTGGTATAAAATTTCAAGGTTTAGCCCACTTTTTTTTTCTTTTCTTTCTTAAAAAATTTTTATTTATTGATTTTACAGAGACAGAGAGGAAGGGGGAGAGAGAGAGAGAGAAAGGTTGATTTGTTGTTCCACTTATTTGTGCATTCACTGTTGCTTCACAATATGCCCTGACTGGGGATCGAACCTCCCACTTTCTATCAATATTCAAGAAAGCCTTTTGTACTCTCATACCAGTGCAAACATCCCCTCTGACCCCGGGGCTGTCCGTCCACTTCCGGACCTTTTGTTCCAATCTAAATTCAACAGTGTAATATGTCCTATTAAAATAAATGACTACTGATCATTTCCTATTATGTCATCCACCAACTCTGCTAGAATAGAGTGCTTTATTCTTGTTCTATTTGGTCTTTTTCTTTTATTTGAAAAAAAGAACGGAACAAACAAAACCTCTTTTGAACTTTTGAAAGAGGGCATAGAAAACAAAGCCTTTTATGAGAAACCCACTCAAATGTTGATAGAATTTGTTCATTTGTCAGACATTTGTTGAGCACCAAGTAAACACTAGGCTGGGGGGTCCCAGTGGTGAACAAGTCCTAAGTCTGTACTCTCACAGGGCTTCCCATGCGGGTGCAGGGCTCCCCAGAAACAACCTGCAGTGAAGACTATATGAAAGTGATAAATGGGAGAAGGTATTTAAGGCATTACAACACAAATAAATGTCACCTCAAGGGCATGAGTAAGAAACCTACAGAACAAATCCACATTTTCAGATTGTAATACAGTCTGTAAAGCTAATTAAGAGGAACCAGATATTGAATGGGGTGGGGACAACTTGAGTGTGGTTGGTCAAGACAGGCTTCAAAATCCAAATATATTTGTCGTGGATTTTCCTTATATTTGGAGAGGCTACTGCCTTTTGCTCTGGTGGGTGAGTTGGTCAAGGGTGGGTCCTGAAACGTAGCACCAGCACAGCACCAGCCTTCCTGCGAGAGGCTGAGGCTGTTTCGGACCCTCTCATCCCCTTGGGAGAAATGCTGTGGCAGCTCCTGGGCCTTGGCTCCCACAATGTTTTTCAGCTTTCAGGGTCCCAATGCCTACACCCCATAGCTTGTTTCTTGTTTAGGCTATTCTCTGATGGTTGTTCAGGAATGCCTTGCGTTCTCCCAGCCCATGTTTTCATTTTGAACACGCCCTGTCTAGTTAGAAATTTATCTCTTATTTCCCATGTGTTCCAAGAATTTCATATGGCCATAATTTTTGTTAATGATAAAGTCGATCTAAATATACTTAGATAGTTAGATAAGTAGAAATTACATTTCTATTATCACATTCTTCAAAAATTATTATTATTATTTGAGTGTTGAATGATATCTGCTTTGGTATATGTAGAACAGCTAAACCTATATTACACTAAATAAAATGTTTGCTTATTTTTTTAAGGTAGAATAAATGAATTACCTCCTCTCTCATCTAAAATGGGAAATTCTGGGATAAAGCGGAGGGTTATATCTAGTGGTTTAGTGTGTCTGGGGATAATTAATTAGAATAAACTCTATCTTCATACAAAAGGATAATCCACAATAAAAATGACATATTTTTTGAGTTTTAAAGAACAGTGGTGGGTAAGTTTGTATTGATCCTCCTTCCTTCCTTCCTTCCTTCCTTCCTTCCTTCCTTCCTTCCTTCCTTCTTCCTCTTTCTTTCTTTTTGCCTAACATGCCTACATTTATTATACTCTTTAAATTTTAAAAAATTAAAGTATAGTTGGCATACAATATTATATTAGCTTCAGGTATACAACATAGTGATTCGACATTTATATACCTTACAAAGTTATCATCACAGTAAGTCTAGTAACCATCCGTCACTATGCAAAGTTATTACAATAGTAATTGACTATATTTCCTGTGCTGTACATTATAATCTTGCGAGATGGGTGACGATTGTTTGGTGGTGTCTAATCCACCACAACAACCTTAATTACCATAGAAATAAAATGTAATATTTTCTGCCATTACCTGAAAGTGCTTAGGAGACACACTCTTTTTTAGGAGTATTTAGAAGATACTCTACTGTTTTTCTTTTGAGTTGTTTCAGCTCTCAGGAATCCCTGGTGTTCTTGTTTCCTCAGGAGATAAATCAATGGCGACTTGCTTCTCCTTTCAGGAACGGGGCTGTGGTGTAATGATGGGAAATTATAACTATATAAGCTAACATAAAATGCTTCACTTCTTGATAACCCATTTAAACTGGTAACAAATATGTAACAAGGTGCAGAGAGCATTGCTCAAATTGCAGCCTATCTCCCCTGAGGCCCAATTTCTGATGTACTTCCCAATGCCTTAGGATTTTCCCCACCTATTTTCTCCCAGGTCCAAGCCCCTGTCGGATGTATTCCAGCCGGGGCAGGACTGCAGAATCCGAGCTGCTGGCCACTTCCGGGGGTGCGCTGAGGGGCCACAGCTGCATCCGCTCCCTCTGCCGCTCTAACAGCGCGGATCCGCCAGCCGTTTTCAGACAGTGTCCTGGGGGCCCTAGCTGCTCAGCACCGGTGTCCTTCCCAGCGCCCAATCGCGCCGGAAATGCCGGAGTGCTCCTGTCTGCTCTCTGTGGGCATCGCCTCCTGAATGAAGTGCCAGCTCCAGCCAACGCCGAGGCAGCGGCTTTCATCCATACTGCCTTCTGTTCGCCCTACTGCTGGCAAAGAACCAGGAGAACTTCCTTTAGGTTTTCTTTTTAGTCAGAAAAGGAAGTGTGGAGGGCCTGACCTAACTCCATAATATTTATCTCCTAATCGCTGCCAGAATTTACATCTCTTTCCACAGGTCTCAGCTGATGCTTGCTCTCAGCGAAGGTGTTATTACTCCTTCCCTCCCTCAAGGGGTCTCGTCGTTTAGAATGTCCCAGTCTTTGATTTGTGACTTTGAAATCCTTTATTGACTGGACAAAGTTTTGGTTTGTAAAAAAAATTACCACTTAGGCCATTTAAAAATATAAACAGCGTGTGAGATAGAGCAGCCACATTTAAAAGGAATACAAGTGTATACATTTCTCTACTGTTGTGTCATCTATCACATTTTCCCTACATGTCTCTCTCAGTACATGACCCTTCTTTTTAATTACTGAAAAAAACCTTGTCCATTAACCATCAGCTTCATTTTGTTCCATTCCCTTAAACTATTTATATGCATCCTGTCTTCTTTTCCTGTAGCAGGAGAACAAGAAACCATCATCTTTCTTTCTAAGGTTAACCCTCTAACTAGGTCCCACACCGGAATCATTTATTTATCAATTATTTGTAAGGAGCCTAGGCTATGCTAGGCATTTGCTGGAAAAAGGTGGGGGGGAATGTGCCTAAGTCGGGGTGGTCCCCACCCTCACGGAGCTCCTGGCTTTGCTTGGCACGTTATTCTCACAGTCATCACACCCGCACCAGTGTTTCCATTTCTACTTCCTTTTAACTCCCTCTCCTCTTCCTGTCTTAACATTTTTCCTACTTAAAAAAAATTTTTTTTACTTATTCCTGATGCCCCATTTAGCTGTTCCAGTTTATTTTCTTCTTCTTCCTATCCGTTCACTCATTTCTCTTGCAGTGGTTTTCAGAAACTTGCTTAATCCAGTGTTATATATTTTTTGATGAAGCTTGCCTGCTCACAGGAATCAAAAAAGAAAGAAAGAAAGAAAGAAAGAAAGAAAGAAAGAAAGAAAGAAAGAAAGAAAGAAAGAAAGAAAAAAGGAACCTGTTATAATGTCAATTCCTGAGTCCATCTTAGGAATTGTCTGGTACAATATGTCTGCACTGGAACCAGAGAATCATTTTAGTAAGTCCACATAGTGTCAGGCAAGTTGGTTAACACTGGGCTACACAAGTGTAGCATGTGTGCTACACTTTCCCTGCCCTCGCTCTTCTCTCCTTCCCTGCTTTCTTTAGAGAGCCCACCCAGCAACAACCCAAATATTAAGGCCCCTGCTTCATGACCCAATAACTGGACCATATCCAGAGCCTGATTTCTGTTATCTGTTATCGTCTTATTTCCTAGAGTTCACTCCTGCTTTTCGCCGTATGTTTTACCATTACTCAAAGTCGACCTGTTCAAATGAATTCATCAGTTACTGCATCCCTGGACTGGCTTCCCTTTTTGGTTCTGTGGTTTCCATTCATGACTACAGTTTTCCCATTCATCTGGGCTTATAATCTCAGTGTCACCCGTGATTCCTACCTCTTTTCCATCTTCTGTCCAACAGGATACTGTCCTGCTAATCCTCCCTGCATAGCGTCTCTCATACCTCTTATTCTTACTAGTTTACTGCCATTGCAACTGTTAAGGTCCTTTTTACTTCTTATCATAACTGCTGCCATAGCTGTCTGCCTTCTTTCCCTGATATCACACTCTCCACTCAAGTTTATCCCACACTATCCTTCTGCTCCTTTAAAAAAAAAAAAGATTTTATTTTATTTATTTTTAGACAGAGGGGAAGGGAGGGAGAAAGAGAGGGAGAGAAACATCAATGTGTGGTTACCTCTTACACATGCCCTACTGGGGGCCTGGCCTGCAACCCAGGCACGTGCCCTGATTGGGAATCGAACCCGTGACCCCTTGGTTCGCAGGCCGGCCTTCAATCCCCTGAGCCACACCAGCCAGGGCCCTACTGCTCCATTTTTTTACCAGGGTGCCCATTCTAACTTGAAAGGAGAAAGCTCTCTATCAAGGGGACATTCACATACTGTGGCCAGCTAATATGCTTCTTAAAGGCAAGCTACATGGCAAGCTGTTAGGCAAAATAGTTTCTAGTGCTGGACGTGGCTAACACCATCTTAAGCAAGTTGCCCTCAGTGACCACCAGTTCACCTCGGGACAGGTGGGCCCATATCACCCAAAAAGAATGTTCTTACAGGTAGATCAGTGAGCCTGTTAAGTTGTTTACTATGTTGGGATATACAGTTCTGAACAAGTATCTGCCAAATGACTACAAGCCACCTGTGTTCCTACAGGCTGTAGATACAAAGCTGCAGCTGCTTTCAGGCGTGGAGATCTCAAAGTTCCACTGTCTTGCTGTTGCTGAAGACTCTGCTTCTGTCTATAAGTTTCCTTCACAAACTGTTTAATTTGGGAGTTGTCGGCCTCTTTCTTTGGTATCTCTGCCCTGTCCTTTTCTGGAGGTCAGTTCCAGTGTAACTTGGGAAATTTTCCAACAAGAGTCAAATTGTAGTCAGAAGGATGATTGGTGTGTATGGCATCAGAACAGAGGCGTGAATTACAGAACTGGGCTGCCCAATGGTAGGAAGGCAATGTAGCTGGGTACACTAACCTCTGCAAGGAAAGCAAATGTACTGCTCAAACTAGACTTAAGTCCTTGCCCCAGGACTCCCTCTTTCTGGGCTGTGCTTGGGTGGATACTACTAACACTGCTTCTGTGATCCTCATTCTTCTATGCCTCCCTGGCTCCGAACTCTCATGAGCTGCCCACTGGACACAATGGCACATCCACTCAGTTACCATCAAACTAGCTGGCCTGGGAACTGACCTCTCATTTATGTTAACTTTACATACCTTAGTTTTGACCCACTACGCATACATTGTAAATTTAATTTTTGAGTGGTGGCCTGATTCTTTGTATTTCCAAGTTCCGGTGGAAGATAATATCCCAACAGCAGCCATTTATTGAGAAGAATAATATAATATTAATAAAGTTAGGAAGAAATTACCTATAATCCCCTGCCTAATACGATTATTATCTGTGTGCATTCTCTTACTATGTATTTTATGTCATTATAATTATAGTATAACATCCACGGATGGTGTGCTTCCCTTCATTTCAGCTTTTCCAAAGAGATAGAGTAAAAAGCTGAAAATATAAACTAAGAGGCTAGAACACATTACAAAAAAAAAAAAAGCTGAGAAGTAGGAGGTCGATAAGGGCAGGTAGAAAGAGGAGATGATAGCGAATTAAAATAAATTGACATGAGTGGTGCCACTGAAATGGTTGGTAAATCCTTTCCACCAAAACGGTTATAAAGCTGAACTAAATAGTCAAAACCACATTGGGCTCAGGAAATTGACCAAAAGCAAACAATACACTGAGATACATTTACTGATTAAAAATAAACAACTTGTGGATTTCATGCATGAAGACTAAAAGGCTGTAGCATTCTTGTCTGGGGAGACTGCCTTCTTCCCCAGTCGCTCCAGCTCAGTAGGGTTTTGTGGTTCTGCCAGGATGGGACCGACCGTGAGCACCAGCAGCTCCACTGGTGGGGGCTGATTTGATTTTGAGTGGAAGGAGAAAAATCCACTCAGTGGCATTGCCAGTAAAAGTAGTAAAGTTGGTAAGAAATGAACAGGGCAGACTTGAGGTTGCAGTCCCAGTTGGGGGAGCCGCAGACTGGTAGTTGCTCCAGAAATTTAACAGGAAGATCTTAAAACTTAAAAGGCCATAAAGGTGATAGTTGAACTCTCCTTACCACCGAGTTGACTAGGAGGCTGCATTCACGTGCAGGAGTGAGTCCCCATGACAGTGCAAGCTCTCCACACACACCTAGCTCACTGGAAGGCTGCATGCATGCTCCGGGAAGATGTGAGAAGCCCAGTGGAAAGTAGAGGCCAATGGACTTCAAAATGCCTGAACTTCAAATGTTTTCAAACCATACATGGATTCACTGGCACAAGGTAGAAACCTAATGGGCATAAATTTGAGCACAGCCTTTAATCATTGGCTGACTACTAAGTCATGCAAACACTGCAAAGTCAGGCTAAAAAGTAAAAATAAGAGTATAAACAATAATCAGAGATATCAGCAGATGCACATCATGGGATTAGAGATCTGGTAGATTAAGTCCAGAGAAAATTACTAAAAACCAACCAAACCAACCAAACCAGAAAATAAAATTCCAGCAACAACTCTTCTCCACACATACACAAATCAGAATTCATACCTACTACAATATATTATCTAAAATGCTCAGTATTCAAGAAAATATTATGCAGAGTCACACAGACAAAAAGGAAAGTATAACACACTCAGGGACGAAAGCCGCATAAATTATCTTTGAGTAGATCCAGATGTTGTATTTAGAAGATCAAGATGTCAAAGCAGCTATCATATAGATGTTTGAAAAACTAAAAAAAACCGTGTTTAAGGAATTAAAAAATGTGAGGCCATGTCTCAACAGTAAAAAAGATTTTAAAAAATGAAACTTTAAAAAAGAAGTATTGAAAATTCTAGAGCTAAAAGGTGTTAATTGAAATTCTAAAAATGCACTAAGTGGAGTGAACAGCAAAATTAAGATGGCAAAGGGAGGGATCACTGCGTTTGTGGATACAACAATCAAATTTATCCAGTTTATTATTATTTTTTTCTTTATTTTTATTATTGACACTATTGCAGTTGTCCTCATTTCCCCTCTCCTGTTGTCTCCTTCCTACCAGCCCCCAGGCCCCCTTCCCTCTGGCTGTCACCTCACTGTTTTCTGTGTCCATGGGTTATACATATCTGTTCTCTGGCTAATCCGTTCACCTTCTTTTGCCCAGTCCCCCTTACGACCCACGCCTCTGACAGCTGTCAGTCTCTTTTATATATCCATGCTCTGTCTCTATTTTGTTTACTAGTTTATTTTGTTCATTAGATTCCACATATAAGTGAGATCACGTGGTATTTGTCTTTCTCTGACTGGCTTGTTTCACTTAGCATAATAATCTCTGGTCTATTCATACTGTCACAAAAGGTGAGATTTCATTCATTTTATCCACTCATTAACTGATGGGCACTTGGGCTGTTTCCAGATCTTGGCTATTGTAAGTGACGCTGCTATAAACATAGGGGTGCGTATAGTCTTTTGAATTGGTGTTTTAGGATTCTTAGGATATATTTCCAGAAGTGGGATCACTGGATCAAAAGGCAGCTCCATTTTTAATTTTTTGAGGAACCTCCATACTGTTTTCCACAGCAGCTGCAGCAGCCTGCATTCCCCCCGACAGCGCACGAGGGTTCCCCTTCCTCCACGTCCTCGCCAGCACTTGTTTGTGGATTTACTAGTGGCAACTATTCTGGCAGGTGTGAGGTGATATCTCGTTGTGGTTTTAATTTGCATCTCTCATATTTAGTGACATTGAGCATTTTTTCATATGTCTATTGGCCATTTGTATGTCCTTTTTGGAGAAGTGTCTATTCAGGTCCTTTAACTGTTTTTAAATTGGATTGTTTATCTGCCTGGGGTTGAGTTGTATAAGTTCTTTATATGAGGTATATTTTGAAAATTAACCATTTATCAGATGTAACAATGGCAAATATGTTCTCCCTATGCAGTGGGTTGCCATTTCATTTTTGTTAATTATTTCTTTTGCTGTGCAAAAGCTTTTCAGTTTGATGTAGTTTTATTTGTTTATTTTTTTCCTTTGTTTCTCTTGCCCTAGGAAACATATCAGCAAAATATTGCTATGAAAGATTTCTGAGATTTTACTGCCTGTGTTTTCTTCTATGGTTTTTGTGGTTTTAATGACTTACAGTTAAATCTTTTATCCATTTTGAGTTTATTCCTGTCTGTGGTATAAGTAAGTTGGTGGCCTGGTTTCTTTCTTTCTTTCTTTTTTTTTTTTTTGCTTGTATCTGTCAAATTTTCCCAACACTATTTTTTGAAGAGACTGCCTTTATCCCATTGTATATTTTTGCTTCTTTTGTCAAATATTAATTGACCATATAAACACAGGTTGATTTCTGGGCTCTCTGTTCTGATCCTGATCTATATGTCTGATCTCATGCTAGTATCAGGTAGCTTTGATTACAGTGGCCTTGTAGTACAGTCTGAGATCAGATAACGTGATCCCTTCAACTTTGTTCTTCTTCCTCAAGATTGCTGAGGCTATTTGGGGTCTTTTTTGGTTCCACATAAATTTTTGGAATACTTGATCTAGATCTGTGAAATACATCATTGATCATTGATATTTTTAATAAAAATTTCATTGAATGTATAGATTGCTTTGGGTAGTATGGAGATTTTAATGATATTAATTCTTCTAATCCATGAGCATGGTATATACTTCAACTTATTTGTATCTTCTTCAATTTCTTTCTTCAATGTCCTATAGTTTCCTGAGTACAGGTCTTCCACCTCTTTGGTTAAATTTATTCCTAGGTACCTTTTTGTTGTTATTGTTGTTGTAATTGTGAATGGAATTGTTCTTAATCTTCCTTTCTGATAGTTCATTATTGGTGCATAGAAATGCCATCTATTTCTGAATGTTAATTTTGTATCCTGCTACTTTGCCAAATTCATTTATTTGCAGTAGTAGCTTTTTGGTGGAGTCTTTAGGGTTTTCTGTGTACAATATCATGTCATCTGCAAATAATGACAATTTTATTTCCTCTTTTCCAATTTGGATACCTTTTATTTCTTCTTCTTCTCTGATTGCTGAGGCCAGGACTTCCAGTACTATGTTGAATAAGACTAGTAAAAGTGGACATCCTGTCTTGTTCCTGATCTTAAGGGAAACACTTTTAGGTTTTGCCAGTATGATGTTGGCTGTGTGTTTGTCATATATGGCCTTTATTGCATTGAGGTATGTTCCCTCTATTTCCACTTTGCTGAGAGTTTTTATCATAAATGGGTGCTGGGTTTTATCAAATGCTTTTTCTGCATCTACTTATATAATCATGTGGTTTTTATCCTTCATTTCACTTCTGTGGTGTATCATATTTATTAATTTGCAGATGTTGTACCAACCTTGCACCCCTTTTATAAATCTCACTTGATCATGGTATATGCCTTTTTGAAGTATTGCTGGATCCAGTTTGCTAATATATATTGTGGATTTTAGCATCTATGACCGTCAAGGATATTGGCTTATAATTTTCTTTTCTTGTGGTGTCTTTATGTGGATCATGATTTGCTTTGTGTATTTAGGTATTCCAATGTCGGGAGCATAAATGTTTACCAGAGTTATATTCTCTTGTTAGATTTCTCCTTTTGTCATTATGTAGTGTCCTCTTTGTCTCTTACTATAACCTTTGTTTAAAAGTCTATATTGTCAGATTTAAAATTTGCTACCCCAGCTTTTTTTCATTTCCACTTGCAAGAAATATCTTTTTGCATCCCTTTAAGTTTAGTCTGTGTGTATCCTTTGTTCTGAGGCAGGTTTCTGGGAGATAGCATGTTTATGGGTCTTGCTTTCTATTTATTCAGCTACCCCATGTCTCTTGATTGGAGCATTTAAGGTGTTTACATTTAAAGTGGTTATTGAGAGGTACATATTTATTGTCATTTTATTCTTTTAACTCTGTTCTTTTTTGTTCGTTTGTTTCTCTTCCTCCTCCTCCTCCTTCTTCATCTGGAAAGCTATTTCATCTTCAATTTTAAATACAGGTTGTAGGGTAAAGTAGTCATGGTTGTAGGTCCTTGCTTTTCATCACTTTGAATATTTCATGCCAATTCCTTCTGGCTTGAAATGTTTCAGTTGAGAAATCAGCTTATAGTCTTATGGGAGCTCTGTTGTCAATAATTAATTGCTTTTCTCTTGCTGCTTTTAAGGTTCTCTCTTTGTCTTTAACGTTTTCCATTTTTATTATGGTGTGTTTTTATTATGGGGGACCTCTTTGGGTTCTTGCTTGGGACTCTGTGCCATCTGCACTTGTGTGTCTTTCTCCTTTCCCAGGTTATGAAGGATTTTGGTAATTATTTCTTCACATAGGTTCTCAATCCATTGCTGTGTGTCTTCTCCTGCTGGTACCCCTATGATGGAGATGTTTTTACATTTTATATTGTCCCATAGTTCCCATAAACTATCCTCATCTTTTTCTTTTTTTTTTTTTCCTCTCTGATTTGGCGTTTTTTTCTACCTTGTCTTCCAAATCACTGATTTGATCCTCTGCTTCATTCAACCTACTTTTTATTCCTTCCAGTATATTCTTGATGTCATGTATGGTATTCTTAATTTCCAGAGAGCTTGTACCATTTTACAGTCCCATCAGCAATGTATGAATGACCCAACTTCTCTATTTCCTTGCCAATATTTAATATTGCCACCATTTTTTATTTTACCCATTCTGAAAGGTGTGTAGTGATATCTCATTGTGGTTTTAATTTGCACTTCCCTTCTGGCTATACCAGTATATCTTGTCTTAATTGCTACAGCTATGTCCTAAGCCTTAATGATGGATATTTTCTTCTCTCTCAATTCATTCTCTTTTTTTTCAAGGTCATTTCAGCTATTTTGGTGCTGGTGAGTTATTTTTTGTGAAATGGAAAGGCACTTTAATGAGAAGAAAATGGTATTTTCAACAAATGGGTCTGCATCAGTAGGGTATATGTATGCATACAAAATAAACTTAGACTTTTATATCACATCATATACAAAATTTAACTTAAAATTCACCCTAGACCTAAATGAAATACCTAAAATGAAAACTTCCATGAGAAAATACGAGAAAATTTTTGTGGCTTTGGATTAGGCAACGATTTCTTAGCTATTATATCAAAAGCTCAATCCATAAACAAGGAGATGGAGATGCTGGACTTCATTACAGTAAAACCTTTTGCTCTTTAAAAGGTCCCATGAACAAAATGCAAAGACAAACCATAGACTGAGAGAAAATATTTGTATATCATATATAAAACAAAAGATTTATATCCAGAATATATAAAGATAAGTATGTTCACTCTCACCATCTCAGTAATTGAATCCAATCTTTTTTAAAAGGCAAAAGATACAGATACTTTACAATAGAAGATATATGAATGGTGGAAAAGCACATGAAAAGATGCTCAATGCCATTTGTAATTAGGGAAAAGAAGCACTTTTAAACAACACCATGATGTCACCACACACCTACACAAACGGCTATAATAAAAAAGGACTAACAATACAAATACTTGCTGAAAATGTGGAAATGTAGAACCTTCATATATTTCTCAAGGACATGGAAAATTGTATAACCAAACTAGAAAACATTTTGCCATATTTCTCAACAATTAAACATAAATTCACCATACAACCCAGCAAGTCCACACCTAGGTGTCTACCCTACAGGTCTGAAAACTAAGGTCCACAGAAAGTCTTGCTCCGATTGATGTTCACAGCAGCATTATTCACAAAAGCCTCAAACTGGAGAAAGTCCAAATGTCTATCAGCTGGAGACAAAATGTGGTATATTTATACAGTGGAATACCATTTACCAATAAGTGGAAAGAACTATTTATACATGCTGCAAAAGGGATGGGCCTCAAAAACATTATGCAAAGTGAAATAATCTAGATTCAAGGGGCTATACATTGTGGATTCTATTTTTATAAATTTCCCAAAGACAATTCTGGATATAGCAAAGTAGATCACCTGCTTTTAGGAAAGTTTCACCTTTTTAGGAAAGCCAAACTTGAAAAATAATAGGGAGAAAAAACCCCAATGTTATTTAGTACTCGACTCTTCTTATCTCTCTCCAAGAATGAGTAGACACTGAATTCTCTTGAGTAATGGAGGTTAGTGAGTTGGAAGAACGGAGACAGATAGATACCAAAAGAACATTTTTATTCCCTACAGTGAAGTTTCAAAGCTGACATTTCTTAAGCAGCAAGCATTTCCTAAGAGCAGTTCAGTCGACTCTGATGAAAAACTAAGGAATCGCCGTTTCCTTGTTCCTGCCCAACTTGTCACATGTGTAAGGATGTAATGCAAGTGATTATTTTTGCTTAGGCACTTCAGACTCTCACAAATAATATTTTTAGATTCGAATCACAATTGTTTACCAATTAATTACATTGCATATCTGTGTTTCTCTTACCTGCACAGTGATCATGTAACTCTGAAGGAAATGTGATTATATTCTACTTGTATTAATTCAGAGCACAGCTGTATGATCATTAGTTTGAGTCCCTAAGGGTGAATCATCAAAGTGTAGTCAGAAGCAAGAAATTATAATGCAATTCTTGTCTTCTCCAAGAATAGTCTTTATTCTGCTGGTGATAAAATTTATTTTGTCGGCAGCAAAATGATTGCTCAACAGGACAAACATGGTGTTACTTTCTCTTTATAAGCATAAAAGCAGTCTCTAAGATTATTTAGTGTGCACCAGTCTTTATTATTTGCACAGCCAGCCATGAGGACTTATGTAATAATCATCTGTGCTCAATCACTTAAGGGTGACTTTGTTGATGACCTTGGGAGAGACATGCTGTTCGACAAGTAAGGTTGGTGGACTCTTGGCCAGAACACAAGTGACACTAAACACTTCTGTTACAGTGAACGCACTTCTTTGATACACAGAACTCATTTAGACATCAAGCTGCCAAAACTGATATTCTGTACAATAGCAAATCATATTTTGCATCCTGATTCATTTCCTCCCAAGGTGCTTTGGGTGGTCACCTGTGCTAAGTTAGGTAAAATAGGCATCAGTGGAATGGTGCTTCCATTGTCAAATTTTTAGCCTGATTTCAATTTTTGAGTGACAGACTTCCCTTTTTGCTGAAACCTAACCAGTTAGTTTCACAGTCTATATATTTTGGAGGGCCATATTCATAGAAACACTTTCGAAAGAAAGAAGAAGCATGAGAGAAGTAAGAATGATGATAAAGCTGTAAATGGCACAGGCTCTGATGTTGGATATTCTGCAGTTAGAGCTACTCAGGCTCCACTTACGGTGATCACCTCAGGCTATCATGCGCAAAGCCAAGGCTCAGCTCAAAATGGGCATGGATTGCTTTTTTTCCCTTTTTTTTTTAGTACAGATAAGGTATTTAGAGTACTTCGCATAGGGACTAGCACATAGTAAATGTTCAATCATAATAATGTATTTTATTTCCTCTATTAGTATATTAACTGCATTTTACTGTTTTATTTGTTTGTCCAGTGGTTGCTCTAGGCTTACAATGAGCATCATTAACATTACCATCTAACTTTGTACATCACATTACATATGTCATGTCACATACATGTATGATGTAATGAGTGTATTACAGTACATTGTACTTCGATTTTACCAATTGTACCCTTTTTGCTATTTTTGTCATTCGTTATACCTCTACATGCTGTATATCCCACTTTATTATTATTTTTGTTTTACTCAGTTATCTTTAAAGAAGTTGGAAGAAAAGAATATGTTTATATTTACCCAAATATGTGTATTTGCCATTTCCAGTGCCCTTCATTCTTTGTGAAGATCATACTCTCCTTCGGTAGCAGTTTCATTCGTGCAGTGCAGGTCTGCTGCTGATGAATTCTTTCTCCTCTTTCTGAAGATGTTTTCATGTTGTCTTCATTACTGAGGAATATTATCACTGAACATTGGTTTCTAGATTAGCAGTTTTTAAAGCACTATGAATATATAAAGTTCTTCTGACGTTCATTATTTCGGATGACAAGTCTGTGTAGATTCTTATTTTTATTTTTCCTAAGAGAACTGTCTCTTTTCCTCTGACCACTTTTCAGATTTGTTGTTGTCGCTGCTGTGTTCAGCTCTCTGACGGCAGCGTGCCTACGCGTACCGTTCTTTATCTTTATTCTGCTTAAGATCCCCTAGCTTCTTAAATCTGTAAGTTCATGCTTTTCACCAAATATATGTGACTCTTATTTCTTCAAATATATTTCTGTCCCATTTCCCCTCTCTCTTTTTTGAAACTCCAATTACACTTAGACTACTTGCCGTTGCCCCGCAGGTCACTGACTCTATATTTACTTTTTCCAGTTTTCTTTGTCTTCATATTGTAAAAGTTCTATTGATCTATCGTAAATTTAGGCACTTATTTTTGCTGTTTACAATCTGCTGTTAAACCCAAATGGTGAGTTTAAAGGGTATTGAGTTTTGTTTTGTTAGTCAGTGAAATGAATGGTGAGTCCTTTTTGTCCTGTTAGTCTTCTTTATATTCTTTATTAGGAGAATCTATTTTGTTTTAGTCTTGGGGAATAAGTCTTACTCAAGAGTGTAGCTGCTTAATGAGCAAAAGCTCTCTGTCTGGACTAGAACTCCAATGTCTCTCAGGACACTGTAACCTCTGCTCTCACCATAGGTCTTGGTCCTCAGGCACGTGATCTTTGCTGGGCTTTCTAGAGTCTTGCGTTGCAGATATACCCTACAGATGCATAGTACAGCCCTTTGCCAAGGATTCAAGGTTAATGCTGATTTATGGGGTGGCCCTCTGTGCCTCTCTAATCCCACTTCTCTAATAGCCTGCCCTGCAGACGCCTGCTGCCTCAGCACTCTAGAACTCTGTTCTCTTCTCTTCAGTTCATTGAAACTGCTTTTTCCTTGGGCTCTACCTCCCTGCCTCTGAAGGAATATGCTCCTAAGCAGAAAATTGGAGTTACTGTGGAACTTATTTTGTGTGTTTTTCTCCTCTCAAGATCATAGTTTTGTGCTGCCTATTTTTTTTTTATTTCCTGAAAGCAATTGCCTCATATATTTTATCTAGTTTTATAGTTGTTTTTCGGTGGGAGGGCCAGTCTCCTAGTTACCCTATCAAAGATGAAT
Source organism: Mormoops blainvillei (assembly GCA_004026545.1). Classification (NCBI taxonomy): domain Eukaryota; kingdom Metazoa; phylum Chordata; class Mammalia; order Chiroptera; family Mormoopidae; genus Mormoops; species Mormoops blainvillei. The sequence continues at coordinate 74,893 of PVJD01006808.1, forward strand.
GTGGAAGTTCTATATTTAACTTTCATATTTTGATTCCAGACTATCGAGGGTAAGCTTTAAATGTCAAAATGATTTATCCTGACACCTTCTCCTCTGGGCCAATCCCTATTCATGGTGAATGTGCTCAGAATACAAAAGTAAAAAATATCTTAAATGCAGTAGTTTTCCAAGAAAAAAGCAGTTGATAAGACAAATTTATGAAATATTATGAATATCAAAGTCAGGTATTATCTATCTTGGTCTGTTTTATTTCTTGACTCTTGCAGATAATTAAGAATTTACTGTTTCAGTACTAAATATAATTTTCTATATCAGACCTTTTATCCAATGACAGTCCCTTTCTCTTTTTATGTTTGATAATAGAATTTTTGTCAGAAGGCAGTTTTAAATGTCTGCTCATGTAAGAGTCGTCAAATGATTGCTCAGACACTAACTATATGGGTCCTTTAAGAAGACTAGACTTTGTCTTGACCAGAATTAATAAGAATCTTGGATTACAAATTCAATATTTATAGTAGATTTCATCTTCTAGGCTTAGTAGTGGAATGCACTGGTTTCCTAGAGGTTTCAATAAAGCTTTGTAACCGGCTGTTCTGGTTAATTGTGTCTTTTTGTGTGTCTTAGAGAGACAGGATGTTAAAGTTTTAATCTCAAGTTTATTTTTGTACCTTGCCAAATACACTAGAATGAAAGGTTGAATTTCATACAAATTCAGTGCATCAGAGTATATTGAATCAAACATGTTTTTTTTGTATCCCTTGAATTGCAGATTTGCCCAACTTTTACCTTACTGCATTCTTTCTGTTATGAGACTTTTAAAGCCACACTGCCCTTGATTCATTTCTTATATATGCCTTTGGGTCAATTACAAGTCTGCCTCACTGCCTGCCTTGTTCTCTGCCAGCAAGATAAACAGTGAGCAGGGCCTTTTATCTTAGCAGGGCCGCTCCAGATACTGCATTAGAACAACTTTCCTCTCTTCAATGTATTATTTATGGGATTTTAAGTTATTCTTTCATTTTGGGTGTGAAACCAAAACTTTCTTAGGCAACGTAGCAGATGTGGCAATAAGTTCAAGTGATTACCTGTCTTCCGGCAATTTCTTTCACCTGTGGCACTTCCTTCAGTTAATCACTTTCAGCTGAGTTATTTTCTAGCACTAACTTTATGAACTTTAGTTTACAGGCCTTTGTGAATGAGGAATATTTTAAATTTGGGTGTGTTGAACGGTATCATACAGCTGTATTGGGCAGAGGCAACTTATGGTGACAGCCAACCACAGATTCATTCACAACTGCATATCATCGCTCCACTTACCAAGGTGACCAGTCGACCGTCGCTAGAGTGCAAATTGCCCTTTGCTTTTGGTGAACGTTCCCTTAGATGGTTGCTAACCATTCTGAAGATTGTTTATCAACCTCCTCCATCAGAATTATCCTAGGGTTTGAGCCACACCCTGCCAGACCTGCAGCAAACAATCTTAGTGGTTGAGGCCTAGAGCCTGCATTTTGAACAAGCATTCAAGGTGAATCCCAGAGAAAAGTTTCAGAACCACTTTCTTTAAGGGAGTATTTTAGGATTCAAGCTGGCAAAATACTTACCAGTTAAACCTATGAGCTGATGAGTTCATATGCCAGATGATTTAGTGCTGGTTTTTTGGTCTAGAAATTTGCCTGTATACCTATAACTGTGCTTATTGCATTGAAGTTTTCTGTAGCCTGGATCAAAGATGGCTCCTCACAGGCGGGAAATATTGGCATTGCTTGTTTTATTTATATTGTCCATTTCAATTAATAGCCCTACTGTTTCCCAACTTTCTTAATGGGAGATGATAGCAGAGTCACTTCTACCGATGGTTCAGGTCCTTCTTTTTAAGATCATGAAGTTACTGGACCAATTTATTTTTGTAATTGTAGAAAGTGATCATGATGTCTCTTCTGGGACTGGTGATGCCTTCTGGGATCTGTGTGACCTTCTGCAGACATCCCTGCTCACGTTAAAAGAATAAATTAAATTCTCCATGGATGATCTGATTCTCTAATAGGACTAACAAGAAACTGCTCTGGATACTGACCATGCGTTATGTTGCCCCCTGGCTTATTTTCTAAACAGAGCAAGGTCAGGTGCCCACAGCAGCCACTCACCTTCACACTGGTCTCCATGCTTCTGCTCTATTTAGCCAGTTGCATAGGCTGCATGAGTTGAACTTCTCCTTCTGCCTAACTCTGCCTTTTTCGCTCTTCAGTAGATGCCAGAGATCCTTCCCAGAAACTTCCTGCCCACAAATTTCCACCTCGGAGTCTATCCCAGGGAACTCAACTGCAGAGCGGGCCTGCTTGTTTCCAACCTGGTCGTTCCCCTCTCTCCCCTCCACGCTCTCCATCACAGACACCTGGCTTTTCCTGGGGTTCTTCAAACACTCCAAGGTTGTGTCTACCTCATGGCTTAAGCACTTCGTTCTGCCTGGAACAGAATCCTTCTGCAGAACTCAGCGCGATCTGCTGTCCAAACATCAACTCTTACGAAGGCCTTTTTCTGATGATCCTTCAGAAGTGCATTTCCTCCTCAGCCCTTCATCCATTTCTAGCCCCTTACCCAGCTTTACTTCTTAGCACTTCTCAAACCAACATTTTATTACATATTTACTTATGTTTAATGTTTCTCTTAAATGGAAGCCTTCTGGGGTCAGTCTTCTTTACTTCTTAAGAGCAGTGCCTGCCATTTAAGAAGCATTCTAAGTATTTTTGATTGGATGAATTAATTAGTAAGTGACTGCATGAATGACTCCCAGTGGAGTCAACCCGCTCACACAAAATAATAGAGATAAGAATGTATATCTATTTTGCTCTCTTCTTTTTAACCTTCAGATCTAATAGGTATTTTTACATATTATATGTGCATTTCTGAGCTTTGCTGTTTATTGGCTGTGTGGCACTTGGTAAGTTATCTAACCTCTATGCCTCAGTTTTCTTACCCATAAAATGCAGCTAAGGGGGTTATTATGAAGATCGAAGTGGTTAGAATATTGCCTGGAATGTGATAACTAGTTCACAAGTGATAATTAGCTGTTTAAAAAATTATTATTATATCCCTTGATTTAAAATTAAAATTTATTTTAAATACTTAAAAATATTCTATCATAAATATATTTACTTACATAATTACCTTTTGTTTGATCTTTACATTGTTTCCGGGTTGCTTCACTATCATCAATAATGCTGTAATAACATTCTTAGACATAACCTTTTTTTGTATATCTGTAATTATGTCCTTGAACCAATGCCTGCGAATAGAATTATGGTTAAAATTCTACATGTTTCTATTATTAGGATGGGTAAACTGCTGTAACAAATAGACTTGAAAAGTATAATGGCTCAAATACAGCAAGGGTTTCTTTCTTCCTTTGCAAGGCGGGCATTGCTAACCCCCTCTTCTCTGGCAGTACTGAGCTCCGCCAGCACCAAGACGCAGTCTTCAGGCTCATCCTACCGGTCTGCTTCAGGCCCGCAGAAGGAGAAACAAAGGATGAGGAAAGCACATCCTTTAAGGCCTGTGGCACAGAAATGATGCTCCTCCAGCCACTCACATGCCACTGGTGAGGGTGAGCCACAAGGCCTCGCTCTGATGTTAGGAGAGCCGGGAAGTGACCCTGGCCAGCTTAGTTACTGTCCCCTACTTGAGAGGAAGCACGAACTGTTGGAGCACCTGTAGCTGTCTCAGCTGAAGCACATTTTAAATACTGTTGGGAGATTATGTCAAACAATCACCTAGAAAGGCTCTACCTAATGAGTCCAAATTCACATTTCTCAAAGCAGAGGTGATAGAATTAAATAAGTATGTTTGGGGCCTTGTGATGATATTTCCTTGTGGTGCTGTCCTCTCATTTAGGTGTAAAGGTGCCAAACAATTATGTCCTTCTTTCTCAGGAGGTTCTGAACAAAATTGAGAGATATACCCAGAAGTCTTGTAAGAATCATAATACAGTAAACCTGGCGATTTGAACAGAGACTATATTGGGCCTGAAGTGAGAAAAGAGCTTTTAACTCTCTCCCCCTCTCCCAGTCTGGACTGGGACCTGCTACTATAAAGGCAGATTTTGTAAGGGCACTTACAGAATCCAGATCTGCCCAAGAAAGGCTACTTGACCTCTGACCCAGGTATATTTATTAGCCAGGGGCAGAAGTGACAAAAAAGATGTGCATCTTAAAGATAGGATTGTAGCCAGGATGAAAGCCACCAGACCAGGCCAGATGTGAAAAGTGAATCTTGTGCCTAATTTCAACAATCGAAACCACTCCCCCCCTTCCATTTAGAAGAACTCATGAGAAGTAGAGACAGAGTGGATGCTTCTAGCAGCCCATGAAGAAGCAAAGTCCCGTCTATGGGTTGAGGTGGGGATTGATTCCCTCTTCTATTGAAACTGATCCTTTCGGTAGGTTTCAGTTTTCAAGAAGGAAAATAGGGTCCTGGTGGAAGCCAGGGCCCTGTCGGAAGGAGATTCAGGCTCTATAGAAACGCAGATCTCACTTTCTCAGGCAGAACTGTGAGAGCTTAGTTATATATACAGGTCCCACATAACTGAAAGGGAGACTCAATAATATAGTCTGGCTGAGTGGTTAAGGGAAGAACCTGTTTTGGGGGCACGCAGCTGTCTCCATCACTTTAATCTGGATACCATCCTTCCCCCCAACGCACTGATTTACATTTCTGAGTTTCCCTTCAGTAGGTACTGCCTACTCAGGAGTGGGGATGCCGAGAGAAGAGACAAAACGCTTCATGTCCAAGGATGTTATTACGGCATTATTTATGACAGTGAAGCAACCTGGAAACAACCTAAAGCTCGAACAAGAGGTAGTTATGTAAGCAGATGTATCTAGGACAGAATAAGTTTAATCTTTTTCTTCCTTAGGATCTTAGAGAGCGTCCGTGCTGCTTCCAGGCTGCGGATGAGGTAAACCGGAGGATGCCGTTGCTGTGTCATGGTCCTGTTTTACTTTCTAGAATTGGAAGGTGAAAGGTTTCATTTGACCGACCGGCTAGTCCTTTCTTGTTTTTCTACCGCTTAACTCACAGACCTGTGGCCTGCAAGTGTTCAGAGCTTTGCGCTAGCCCCTCACAGTTAGTCTGTGACATATTTGTTGGGTATGAAAATTCCTGGAGAAACTGAGAAGTGTGCACTGCCTTACTAAGGCATTCCAACATGTGCACCAATAGATCATTTAGATGGAACCTTTGGCAGTTAAGAATTTTTTGAGAGCTGTGCTGGACAGTTAATTCCAGTCAGGATTCCTGGAATAACTAAGGGATTGCTGTAAAACTTTTAACAAAATCCTGATCCTTTCTCTCGAGTAGCTTGAAAGCTAAGTTAAAATAAGTGACCTGTGAGAAAAATAAAACCTATTTAAAAATAATACATTCTATAATCTAATCCTACTTGATGACCTTAATCAAGGCTATTTTGTTTCTACTTTCCTTTGCAAACTGGGAACAATAGTGATGAATAATTGTATGTCCTTCAGCACTTCAGCCACTTACACAGATGTCTCAAAAGATAAGATTTTATTTGGGGCAGATGACATGAGAGCTGAATGACTTGCAAGCCTCAGGCTCAAGTTTCACAGGATAGGCTAAAAACGTTGACAGTGTTTTTTACTGTGAAATAAACTTTTATCATTTCACTTGGAATGGTCCCCTAAGCTTATTCCAAATATCTCCACTATGAAAATAAAAAAATTTTATCTAGGTGTAAAATTACTTCCCAAATGTAATTTCTTCCGAAAACATAAATCTAACACTCAGCACAACTTTTCAAAGCTATTTAAAACTGTAAATCCTCTTAAACATTAAAAAAATGCTCACAAGCGGTTATCACTGAAAGTCCCAACTAAAAACTTATGCTACATGAGTAAGGAACAAAGCATCTAATATTTCTGCTGGAGAACAGGTTGTGCCAAACTCATTCATAGATGCTGTTGGTGGGATGCTGGATATTTGAGTCAACTCAGGTGGCTATCACAGAATACCATAGACTGGTGGGCTTCAATGATGGACATTTATTTTTCACAGTTTTGGAGGCTCAGAAATCCAAGGTCAAGGTGCCTGCAGATTTTTGATGAGGGCTCTCTGCCTTGCTTGCAGATGGTTTTCTTTTTGTTGGACACAGTTGGCAGGGGAGAGAGAGAGAGAGGGAGAGAGAGAGAGAGATTTTCTGGTATCTCTTTATAAGAGCACTAATTCCATTATGAGGACTCCACCCTTGTGATGTTATCTAAACTCAATTAACTCCCCTAATTCCCATCCCCAGATGACATCACATTTGGGGTTAGAGTGCCAACATATGAATTCTGGGGTCCACAAGCATTCAGTATGTAATGGTGGGTTAACCACATCTTGTATTGAGTATAGCATCACTACCCATGTGCCTTTGAGACTGAAGCCAATCTAAAGGCATGACTCAGGCTGGAGGCAGAGTCAGGGGCACAAGAAAGAAGTGCAGTCTCATGTCCCCTGCTTCCCTCTAATGCTCAGAGCCGGCTGCTTTGCTCTAACATTCAAGGCTAGAAATTGCTTCCATCTATATATGGTCATGCCTGACTTTCAGACGATGTTAGAACATCAAGGAAAAGTATCCAATTAGGAAGAAGTAAACTCTTGGAATATGTCAAAGGAGAGACTTTAAAGTTACAATTTAGGAAAATTGGGCAAATATTGGGCCTACAGCTTTCTAAATATTTCATGCTATTAGTGTTTTTGAAAGATTGCTTATATATACAAGAATGCTATTCAGTGTTTTCCTTCAATAGTTATAATTGCATTATATTTATGTAACATAACAATACATTGAATCTTTTGTTTCATCACCCAGTATTACTTACTGAATTTTAGAAAATGGGTTACTATTGGGCTATTAAAAATTTGAGTAACATTATAGTCCTCTTCAACTAACTTTGGTAGTTTTTAAACATTACTGGCATCTGTGCTATATATTTACTCAATTTTGAAATATTTGTAGGTCATTGTTAATATCCCAGAAATATGAGGATTTATATAAGTTAAAGGACATGGCATTATGAAGGGTGACTATATAATTTATTATCAAAATCAAGATGCTTTTGAGAATGAAATGGGGCATATTAATAATTATACTAAGAGAACAGGTCTATACTGACAATGTCCGGGTCCGTATGTCCCTGGATCATCCTGTTTATTCTTTGTGTCAAGTTCCTTGGTTTACATTTATGAAATGACTGAGTGGGAATTAGATCTGGAACCAGCAATATATAGCCTATAGGTGGAATTCAGCCTGATGCATATTTTTGTAAATAAAGTTTTATTTGAACACAGCCACACTCATTTTATAACATCTTTTCTGTGGCTGTTTTTTCTCTATGCCAGCCGTGCTGAACTAGTATTGTAGACACTGCATGGTCCAAAGACCTAAAATAGTTTCAATCTGGCTCTTTGCAGGAAACCTTGCATTGGAGAATATCTAAGAGCTCACAAAGTTCAAACATTTTGTGATTCTTTATTATTCTTGTTGCTTTAACTAACATTGTTGCATACATAAAAAGCTGTGCTTGGCAAATTTTATTTGAACATTTCTAGATTAAATCTTGGGGCAAAGCAGCTATTAAACATGAAACCCTGGAAGTTAACCTGGTGAGGATTTGTTGATGTTTCTGGGAATCTGTGGCAGAGGCATGGTGAGAGGGATGACCACTGAGAGGCCCCGTAGGAGGAGGCGGTGGGATCTTTGTCCTGATTGGAAGCTGCCTGGAAGCGGGAATTATGTTATAGCTGGCTATATCAATAAACTCTATCAACAGGGCAGGAAGTGAGGTGAAAACTGTCATTAGTAATGAAGCAGCAGTTGCTTATTTTAATCAGAAGAGGGGGATATTTGATAGCTTTGTGGTTGGCACAGTAGCCTTGTTTTTGTCTGTTCTTAGACAAAATTAGGAAGTGGTCTTGTTTTTTGAATACTTTATCTTGGTCATAAAGCGACCTTGTCTGATGTTGATGTTCTGTGAAATTGTTTATGTTCAAAGACAGAACACCAAGGTCGAGCTGTGAGTAGTGTGCCCTTCGTAGAACATCACAGTGGAAGGACTCAGCAGGAGGAAGTGCTTGGCCAAGGTTGAGTTTTGCAACTGAATGTTATTTGGGATTTATCACTTGTTTATAAAACAAAGAGATTAATGTGTTAGGTATTTTATTTTTTCTTTCTTTATAACTTTTTCAACTCGGAGGCTCCATGTGTTGGGGATTAGCATTTACCTAGCATAGGGCATTGCAAGTTTCGTAAGCTGAGCAGAAGGCAGTGTTACGTGAAATTTTAGTAAAAGCCTGTATATTGTAATGGTACAGTCTCATGAGCTTTACTTGGCCATAGACACAGACTATTCATTCCAAACTGAACAATAAGACACTTGAGAGTATTCAGCTGAATGTATGAAGACCCAAAGGCTTTGGTTGTGTGATCTATCTGAAACCCTATTGTCCACTCTCGTCACGATTCATTTTCTTACTTATGAGAGATGTGCTCCGTTTTCTGTATAATTGCTAAACAAAGGCCCGGAGGCTGTGGATTAGCATCCACTAGCTGTACTTAATTTTCTTTCATATGGAACAGTCACTTAAAAAAAATCTTTTATTATTAAACTAAATGTTTGGTAATACCATCACATTAATCATAATTTTGGATAGCAAGAAAGATTTTTGTTTCCTTAATATATTTTTGTTTTATACATTTGGTGAGAGAATCCAAATACTATATTCAAAAAGCAAAAATTAGTATAAATTTGCATCCATGGAAAATTTAATTCTATTTCCCACAGTTTAGTGATTTTTTTTCCAGCTCTCTTCCAGTTGGATGAACCAAGAGCACTTCCCATAACAACTGCGGTTATTACCTCTGAGGTAAGTGGTCCTTTCTTGTGCCAGCACACTTCTCAACATATTCATGTTATGGATGTTGAAGATTTACAAGGTAAAAAGAAGGTCTCCCTCATACCTTGAGCTAACAGGATCCCTCTCTAGATTCATTTATGGTTACCAAGTTTTATATTGTTCTAAGATAGTCAATGCTTATACAAGCATTTACAGATGTATTCAGTTCACTTTACGCAAATAATCAGCAGTTACTTTTTAACTTAACAAAATATCCTGGGGATTGTTCCATTATGAAATATATAGAGCTATTTCATTCTTCTAAGTGGTTGAAATAGTCTATTTTATAGCTATGAAAGGTTATTTCAATAATCTCCTGTTATTTACTGGATATTTAAGTTATTTTCAAAGTTTTACCATCACAAGTAGTTCTTCATTGAACAGCCTTCTACATGTCCTATGTATTTGAGGGACAAATTTCCAGAGGCGGAGGTTCTGGGTCAAAGATCATTGACATTTTACATTTCAGTTACTGTTACCAAATTTCTGTGTGCGGAAGTTGTACCAGTTTCCGCTCGCACCAGCACAGGGTGAGAACGCCTATTCCCGGGCCATTACCAGTGCGCTAGGTGATCGAAGGTGATCGAGCACATTGATTATTGCCAGCCTGTTAAAAGAAAAATGTTATTTAGTCTAATTTTATTTTTCTTTTGGAGTTTTAGGCTATTTCTTATTGATAATAATAAAATTGAATTGTTATATTAGATATAATGTTATCCTGAGTTTGTTATCTGTTAACTTCGTGTATTTTTTGTTCGAAGACATCTTTTTATTTTTATGGAGTTTCATTTTGATTTTTGATTAATTTTTGGCTAATCTTAATTTTGATTTTATGGTTTCTGGCTTTTGTGTCATGCTTTTAGAATTTCAAAGTCATCTCAAACAAAACAGAGATGAAACCAAGAAAAAACACAAAAAAAATCTTCTTTCATGATATTTTTCTAGTACTTAATGTATTTTAACATTTTTAACAATTAAATGTATTTATCTGGATTTTGTTGGGGGAGGTAAAGTGAGAGCTGTTGGTTCAAATTAAAGTTTTTCAGGTGCTAATTGTCTGTTATCCTTTATTGACTAATTTATCTTTTTACCATCAATGTGAAATGCAAACTTTATCATATACTAAACTTCTACATGAATTTGGTTGTATCACTGGTCTTATTATTCTGTTACCTCAGTCTGTTTATTCATGTGTAATATGTTTTAATATTCAATAAGACTGGTTTCCCGTAAGGACTTTTTTGTTCATGATTTACCTGGTTATTGATATTTTCACTCATTTATATCTCCACGAGAGTTTTTGAATGAGTTTATGTACTTAACAAAAATCCATTACTAATTTGTTTAGATCACATTAAATTTTCACATGACCTTAGAGTTTACGTCTAGTTGAGTTTCTCCTATTCAAAGTCATGTTACACCTTTCTGTTTGCTCTTCTTTTTTTGTCTTTTAGTTGTGTTTTAGAATGTTTTTACACAGTTCTTGTACGCTTCCTGTTAAACCTATTCCTAGAGTTTTGTAAATTAGATCCATTCTTCTGTTAGATCCTCTAATTGTTGTTTTTATATATGACAGTTCTTGATTTTCATGTACTAACATGTACCCTGACACCTTACATTTTTATTATTTGTAATAATTTTGAAGTTATTCTCAAGTATTTTCCATTAACACAACCACATCATTTATAAATAATCATTTTATTTACTTTTTCTGGTTTTTATACATCTTATATATTTTCTTTTTGATTGCTTCAGCTAGTATCTAGTAGCAGTATTAATTAATGGGGTAGAAGTAGACACCCCAGTCTTGTTTCTGTTGTAATGAAAGTGCATCTGCTGTTCTCCAGTCAGCATTTTGTAGACTTGTGTGTGTTCATTTTATTTTTTTAATTTCACTTTTATTATTGACACTATTACAGATGTTCCCCATTTCCTCCCCCCTGCAACTTTGCCCACCCCCAGCCCCCTTTTCATTTGCTGTTACCATGCTGTTGTCTGTGTGTATGTGTTATATATGTTTTTTGGCTAATCCCTTCCCTTTCTTTCATCCAGTCCCCCCACCCCTCTCCTCTCTGACATTCTGTTTCATGCATCCATGCCTCTGTTTCTATTTTATTTATCAGTTTATCTTGTTGATTAGATTCTACATATAAGTGAGACCATATGGTATATTTGTCTTTCACCACCTGGCTTATTTCACTTAGTATAATAATCTCCAGGTCCATCCATGCTGTCATGAAAGGTAAGATTTCCATCTTTTTTATGGCCATGTAGTATTCCATTGTGTAAATGTACAACAGCTTTTTTATTCACTCATCTACTGATGGTCACTTGGGCTATTTCCAGGTCTTGGTTATTGTAAATAGCGTTTCAATGAACATAGGCGTGCATACAGTCTTTCAAATCAGTGTTTCAGGATTCTTAGGGTATGGCTGGTGGGCCCCCTACGTGGGGATCATACGGTCAGGCACGCAATAAAGGGAAAGTGGCTCATACTCCAGAGCTGACCCACCCAGTCACTGCCAGAGTCTCCAACTGTAGTGCCCCCTGGAAGGGTTTGCTGCAGGTTTCGGTTGGGTGCAGCCAGCAGCTCCCTGTGCAGGAGCAAGCTCAGCCTCCCCAGGCTCAAGGGGACAGATCAAAAGATCTCTCTTGGGGGAAATGCCAGCCTGACCCATAAGAGGGGGCTAAGCACTTCATCCTGGTCCCAGACAATAGCTTCCAAAGGTCTTACACTTTGAATGTCCGTCTCTGAGCCATTCTCCCTCCCCGCCACAGAACTGAGGGGAGTGAGGTATCCAAGACTCGGCACTGGATATCTAAACAGTCTCCTATTGGGGGTGGTACCTCCCAACCTATAGGAGGGGGGTTGGACACTTCTTCCTTTTCTCAGCATATGGAAGTCTCAGCATATGGAAGTCAGGGAAGATAGGATTTGCACCATCTGCAATGTAGCCGCACCTCATAGTACCTGCCCACCTGGTTCTCAGACAGAAGCTTCCTTGGGAGGCACGGTCCCAAAGGCCCACTCTATAGGGCACTCCGGTCGCCCCCCACTCGCCCCTCTGCTGCTGAACTCCACAGTCAGTGGCAGGGCCTGCCAAGTAATTCAGCCAGCCTTCCCCAGTGGGGGGAAGGGCACTGGCTCTGTGCTCAAGGTCAGGGAGTCTGGCCCTTTTTCCCAAACCACACAGTTTAGTCACTGTCTGAGTCTCCATGGAAAACCTCCCCAGGAAAAGAGGGCCCCTTAAAGTCACTGCTGGGTGCAGCCAGCAGACACCCCTACCAGACCCAAATGTGGCAGCCAGGCCTCACCAGCAGCCGGAGACTGGCAGTGCACCCCCCCAGGCTGGTGCTCTAACTATAGGCATGCTTGTTCCTGGGAAAGCAGCATCTGGGTCTCCCAGGCAGATTGAATCCCCACTGATTTTCTCCACCATTTGTATGTGGGTTCCTCATCCCACCTCTGTTGCTCTGGGTTGGGGATCCCTATATGGAGTTGAGACACCAGGCTCCTGGGGGAGGCACTTTTGCAACCAGATATCTCTCCAGCTTCTCAGCTGCCTCACCTGGATGGTGTGTGTGTGTGTGTGTGTGTGTGTGTGTGTGTGTGTGTGTGTGTGTGTAGGGGGTAGGGGGTAGGGGGTGGGAGTAGGGGCAGCTTTTTCAGCGTTTCCACCGTTCTGACCAGTCTCTATGTGACCTCTTCTGTAAATCCTTGGTTATTATATTTTAGTTCTGATAGCCTTCAGTTGGTTGTCTGGTTGATTGCTCTGTAATTTAGCTGTAAATCCAGTCTGGGGCCTGGAGCAGGTGAGTAGTTGCCACCTACTCTGCAGCCATCTTCGAAACTGTTTATTCATTTTAAATAAATATTCATTTATATTAAGACTTTTTTAAAAATTAAAAATGGATATTAAATTTTAAAATGAATTCACAGCCAGGATCTGTCAAGGTGATTTCTAATGTTAACCCCTCCTTCTATTACTAACATAAACTCAACTTAATCAGATGTAATATTCTCTTACTGTATGCATGGATTCTGTTGGATAAACAGATTTTATTATTATTTTTTCATAAATATTTGTAAGTGAGGTTGATTTCTAGATTTCTTATCCAGCATTGTCTTTTATGAATTTAGGTATCAAGATTTAAGAAAATATTTTCCTTAAAACAGTTGGAAAAGTATCTTTTACATTATATGAAGAAACAGTTTAAAATCACATTAGAATTACCTATCACATTTGTAGAATTCCCCTGTGAATGCATCTGAACCTGGTGTTTTCTAATGGGGAGAAACCCTTTGAAAATTTCCTTTATTCTTCTATAAAAAATAATGGTTTATATTTTGCCATATATCCTGAGATTAGTTTTAGTAAATTATCTTTTTCCAGGAAATTATCCATTCTGGATTGTTAGTTTTCTAGTTTTGTATTGCTTTTGGTTTTATTGTATTATAATGTGTAGGAACTCTCTTTTCAGTACATAATATACATACGTTACAATATATAATATATGTATTCAATATATGTGTTTTAATATATAATATATAGAAAAATATATCTATAGAAAAGGTATAACATATTGAAAAAAGGCACTTTCATTTTATATATGTGTATATATGAATATGTATGTATACACACAAATATATTAGAGCTATATATTTTTTGTTTTATATGTCTTTGGTTCTACCCATCTAATAAAAATAAATTTAGTTAAACTGAATCATGTCTCAGTACTGTGTCTCTTGCCTGTTTCCATTCCTTGTCTTTGCTTTATTAATGTTAAAACCTATGTAATCTGGCAAGTAGATGCTCAAAATCATCAAGTTTTTATTGTGAACTCTATTATTTGTCAGTTTAAATAAGACAAATTTTATTATTGCATGTCAGTGTGGGGGACTTTGTATTCTGTTTTTTTTTATTTCTACTACCAATATTATGATCTCTTAATTACTATAGCTTTACAATAACTATTTAAATCTGGTAGGACAGTCTTCATCTTCTGCCACCCTGTCAGTCACTCTTCTTCAAGATCTCCTTACCTATTTTTGAATCTCTGTTATTCAATCCAACTTTTAGATGCAAATTGTCATGTTTCAAGATAGGCATGTTGGAATTTTGATTAGAATTATATTATATCTATGTATAATTTTGGGAACAGTGATAGTTTTACAATATTAAGTATTCCCTATCTATGGACAAGAACACCTTAACAAAATTCTGACTATAAATCAATATACAAAAATTAATAGCATTTCTGAATAATGGCAAAAAACAGTAAAAAATAAAATAGAAAACCTAGAATTTACAATAATATAAAATATCAACTATTTGGAGGTTAAACTAACAGGATATGCATAGCATCTTATGCAGAAATTATATTATTAAGAAAAAGGAAAGAATGACTGGGTTTTAAAGTATTCTGCTAATGTGGAAGACTCAGTATTTAAAGATGTCTATTACTTCCAAACTGATCTATGAGTCAAAGCATTTCCAATCACAGAAACACTGTATGTATGGGTATATGTGTGTGTGTATGTTGCAACTTAATACGCATGTTCAAAATTTTGCCCTGGTTTGTGTAGCTCAGTGGATTGAGCACTGGCCTGTGAACCAAAGGGTTGATGGTTTGATTCCCAGTCAGCGCACATGCCTAGGTTGCAGGCCAGGTCCCCAGTTGGGGGCATGCAAGAGGCAACCGATCAATGTATCTCTCACATATTGGTTTTTGCTCTCCCTTTCTTTCTCCCTCCCTTCTCCTCTCTCTAAATAAATAAATAACATCTAAACAACAACAAAAACTTTATATGAAGTAGTCTAACCATGGGTAAAAAAGAACAAGGTAGAAAGACTTATCTTACTGGAAAACAAAAATTACTACAAAGCCAAAGTAGCTGGAAGTGTGTGATATCGGATCAGAGACCAATAGATCAATAGAACAGAATACAGAAGCTAGAGGTCACTCATATGTAATGAGGACATTTGATTCATTGCATGCCTGGAAGTGCAGTGCACCCGTTATCTCCCGCCTCTAGGAAGGAAGCGCAGTGCCTGGTATGCCTATGGTGTTATAGACACAGCATGTTCCACACCTGGAAGAACTGTTGCAACTCATATACAGGGGACATAGGGGCTGCCATTTCTGAGTGGAACCACAATGAAGGGCTCAGCAGCAGGTCCAGAATGGGAGGCACACAGTGCTGCCACTTGGGCCAAATGACCTAGCAAACTTGACCTAGCATAATAAAGTTATTAGAGATGGGAAAAGAGGCTGGGTGGCATTTATGGCCATTCCCTATGAAATCACCACACAGATACCTTGAGTTCTAGAGCAAGGCCATGCCATATGCAACAGAGAATCAGATCTTTTGATAAACAGCTTCAGGCATGCTGCTGGGCTGCTGGTTGAAACAAAGTACTTGACCTTGGACAGCAATTGTTTCTGTTCCCAGAAACGGGCTAAGCAGTTAACCCAGATCCCATGTCATCAACCACTGCTACACTGTCTCCCCTCTCTCATCTTACACCTGTCACTCAGTGAGGGGTCCCTTAGGAGTAACTGAAGGAAAAAGCCCAAGGCGAACTTATGAATAGATTGGGTTATAATGTGGGGGCTAGGTAAAAATGGGTGGAGGTTTTACTGGTCAGCGCTCCAGGGTGGCATTGAAAGGCTCTAGTGAGAGAACATCCTCCCACAGGCAGAACATCCAGCAGGGGATCTGGTCATCAGCTCTGTGTGGGAAGCCAAGTTGCCTTCTTTTTCTACAGGCCATAGATATGAGTTATAGTATACATATGGACTCATGAGCAGTGGCAAGTGGCCTGGCCAGCCGGTCAGGAAGGGGTAGGAAAAGATTAGAAGATTGCAACTCACCTTCTTTCTTTAGCCCAGTAGAAAATTTAAAACTCTGACTTCATTGTTTCAACACAACTCACAACTCTCTCATACCTAAAATCAATTTCAGTTGAAAAAAAGACTTAAACTTGTGTTTGTAAAAACAATTCCAGGGTTGCAGTCAAATCTGTTTTTAGCCAGATTAGGATAATTGTGCCAAAGAAATATTGGTAAACCAAGCTCATTTACATTACATTTACCGCCTCATCGCATCAGATATCCATGGGGCTTTACAAATCTCCCCTGTTCACTCAATACCAAGATTATGCCTGTAATAAGAACAGAGTTTTTCTCATCCCCAAAGGCCTCTGGCCGGTCTCCAGAGGCGGAGGATATCTCATTGCTTATCTCTGTGACAAGGTAGTCTAATCAAATACCCTCTGGGCAATCAGAGACTGAAGATTCTCAGATGCCTTTAGAAGCAATGTGTCAGAAAATTTACTTAGAAAACAAGAACATTAAACTCTGGCTAATTACATAGATTTTGGAAGCTAGAATGACAATAATTAATTGTTCTTTAACAACACTCAGTGTTTCATATTTTTATAATAAACTACTACTTTCATTTTTTGATTAATAAATAATAGTTTCCAGGTCTTGGCTATTGTAAATAGCACTACTATGAAAATAGGAGTGCATATATTCTTTTGAATGGGTGATTCAGGATTCTTAGGGTATAATCCCAGCAGTGGAATTGCTGGGTCGAAAGGCAGTTTTACTTTTAATTTTTTGAGAAAACTCCACACTGTTATCCACAGTGGCTGCACCAGTCTGCATTCCCACCAACTGTGCTTGAAGTTCTCTTTTCTCCACATTCTTGCCAGCACTAGTTGTTTATTGATTTATTAATGGTAGCCATTATTGGCAGGTGTGAGGTGATGAACAAAATAAACTAAGAAGCAAAATAGAATCAGAAGCATTGAAACATGGAAAGACTGACAGCTGGAAAAGAAGAAGAAGGAGGTGGAGACTGGCTGAAAGAAGGTGAAAGGATTAACCAAAGAACATATATGTGTGACCCATGGACATAGACAACAGTGTGGGGATTGCCTGAGGTGGGAGGTGGGTTGGTCAGAGGGCAGGCAAGGGGGAAAAATGGGACAAATGTAATAATATAGACAATAAAATACTTGTAAAAAAATAAACACTGACATGGAAATTTGAAAAAAAAAAACTACTTCTTGATAGTTAATGCTTGCATTAAGAACTTTTCTCTGTCTAGGAGCCTTTGGGGAGGGAACTGAGAAAGGAGCCACCAGGATCCCAGTGCTGAGTCATCCCCCATGTGGCGGCAGCCATCTTGCTCAGGCAGACCACAGCCCGGAGCTGAGCAGCCTGAGGGGAAACAATAGTCCCAACCCCAGGAGGGACCCTGCCCTGGCCCTGTGGTGCTTAAGCCTGACTGCTGTGCAGAGTGGCAGCCACAGCTAGTAGATCCCTGGCAAAAGGTGGGGGCAGAGTGGACTAGAGACACCTGAGAAGAGACTGGTGACAGCGGCCTTGAGGAGAGAACTGAGAGAGTAGCCTCCTGGATCCCAGTGCTGAGTCAGCCCCCGTACAGCAGCAGCCACCATGCTCAGGCAGACAGCTCCCCTCTGAGCAGCAGCAGCCTGCAGGGAAACAATAGCCCCCGCCAGGAGGGACTCTGCCCCGCCCTATGGGGCTTAAACCAGACTGCTGAGTGCAAAGAGACTAGATTATCAACTGAAGGAGACAGCCACAGACAGTAGATTCCTGGAAGTCTGGAACAGGCTGCCTAAGGTCAGACGGGGTCACCATCTGATTTCACCAGAGGTGGATCCAGAAAGAAAAAAACAGCAGTAAATACTAGAGGCTAACAAGACAAAATCCACTGTGGTCTTCTCTGTGATTTGCGATATTTTCTTTACTACATAGCTTTTTAACATTCATTTCTTGCCCACCAAGTTTGTGCATATCAGGTCACTAGATTTTATACTATAGTTTATTTCTCTCTTTTCTTATAACAGTCTTAATCTCTTTACAGCCTTGTTAATACTGGTTCATCTGCTGTTGATAGTGGGATTGCAGCGGGGAGTTAATTTTGCAGATGTGGGTTTGTTTCCTGGGCTTTGTGGTTCTGTTCTGGCAGCACCTGCACAACAACACACAAGATGTGGAGGGCTCAGTGACCCTCAGTCAACCAGCTGGAGGGAAGGACCCACCAAAGAACAACCAAACAGCATTTAAAA